>JAANDH010000133.1:0-214198 GCA_011799765.1 Nymphaea thermarum | reverse complement strand
CAGACGTTTTATTTTGCAATCCTTGTTTTAGACCTTCTACAACATGAATTTTAATAATATACGACATCATAAAGAACATTTAAAATATGTACCTCGATCCATTATTGAGCTGAAACAGGTTGAATGTTAGGCAAGTCATCAATCATTTGGCTCATTACCAGTTCTAATGACAAAAATGTAGCAGTTATCAGAGAAAATGACATGCAAGCAATCTACATGGTCAGGTATCCCGTCTGAATCCTGATATGCCATTTCTGCATTCCGGATCTCTAGAGTAAGATATAGATTGAACCAGATGAGTTGCTTAACCAGCTTTTTTGATGTCTTGGTCAAATAGGTTGAACAGATTCAGGTCTGTCAGTGTATACTCAAAATTGTTCAACCTGAAAAGCACATTTGTATCTCACTCTCACGTACGAGCATATATTGTATTTCAAAATATGCACTTGACCACACATATATCATGATCGTTAGGATCAGTTCCATAGCATATTATAATGCAAAAACTTCATATAAGACGCATAGAACTCAAAGCCATAGGCCTAGTAAATGGTCTGGTCTTTGCAGGGTTATAGAAAAACGAAGAGTTGTGGAGCTTACTAGGTGCACCGAGTCGCGAGAAATCATAACGAGGGTGTCGGCACATGAGACCGTTTGAGGGCAGGCTTCTTCCAATGAGAACTTGATCCGATCAATGAGTTCGAACCCTCTCACCGACCGCTTGTTGGGCACTGCTTCCTTCTCACTCAACAGGATTGGAGTGTTGTCCAGCATCACTGATCCGTCACATCCCTGCACATATGGACGCCATGAACACAAGCTGCAGACTCTGAATGGAAAAAACCAGAGCTAAAATGCAGAGACAGTGCAAGAAAAGTTGGATGAGCTACCTGAACAAAGCAATCATGGAACTGAAGCCGAAGCAAAGCAGCAGCTATGTTTGGATCCCTGAGGAGCTCAGCCTTGACATGATGCCTCACTATTTCTTCTGCAAGAGGGCATGACTCACTGTAGTAGCCCTCGAACAACTCTCCGGCACCAACTCCACAGATGAAGAAACTCAAGACTAACACAGAGACTGAAGCCGCGAGTTTCCACTTGAGCTCCATTCTCGATTACTGATTTGCACAAGAGAGGAAGACTGTCTCCCCCATATCTTATACACCTTAATCTTGACCTGCCCTCCGTATCTTGAACCTGACTGTTTTTATCTGTGAAAAAAATACAGAAGAAGAAAATACATCTTTAGCGGTAGATGAAGCTACTTCCAACTGTCGTGCCTACCGCCCAATTGTTTATTCGAGTAAAAGATGTCAGACTTTCAACTTAATTCTTTTCGTGTCCTTGCGTCGGTTTTTTTTTACAGTTTCTTCAGCAGTTGCATTGAGGATTGCCTGGTTCTTTTCCTGCAACAAACATTTCTTGTGTATCATGGATCTAACTTCCACATATCTACTTTCTCTGAAATTGATTCCCAAAGGATGGAGCCATAGAGACGACAAGCTGCTGCTTATATTGGTGGTTTCTTTGGATTGGGGTTTGGTTTCTTTCTTGAGATTCTTCCATATATAATCATATATTTACTCTGCCGGTTGCATCTTCCCTCGTACAAGATTATACTCATTGTCGCTTTCAACTGGGCAGCCAAAATTTCAAAGGAAAGGATGGTGTCAATTGTTTGACTGTAGTCCTGTCGGTTGCGTAAATCAGTAAATGCGTGGTAGAATTTCGCTTCACGATGACCATCGTGATGTTGATTATACGGTCGCTCACATAATTATGCTTCACCTTTGTCAAGTTTTTTAAAGATGCCTTAAAGTTCAATACCTAATATGTGCATACTTTATTCGGGCGATCAGAAAAGCTACAGAAACTTTCTGTTCGGCAAGGGATGCTCGGACATTTAGCCAGAAAAGCATGCAATTAATCGATAAAATTTTGCTTTGGGTTCGACCACTTCATACCTCATCAGTTACCACCTGACATTGAATTTGTTGCTCACAAAATCAATGTGGGAGCTCCCATGCGTGATGGGAAGCCGATAAGCGGTTTAGAGATTTAATCATTTTAAAAATTTAAAATACTTTCTGAAAAGTTTTCATAGGGCCAACCTACGTTTTCTTTATAGCTTTTCCGCAGGGGGCAAAATCAAATCCTTTTTCGAAGATTATAACAAGAAGTTTCTTTTTCCGAAAACTAAGAGTGGGGAGGGGAAGATATATAAAAATCTGTGGGGGGACTTTTCTTGATCCTTGGGACCAGGATAACCAACATGTTGGATTTTACTCAATCTACTCCCAAACTAGTTTACTGCCGGGACAGGTGAAGAAACCTGATTACTAATCAGGATTAAGTTCAGGGAAGAGCCAACAACACTATCGGATGGTAGATGGTTGTTGACAGTTAAAATATAAAAATTCTTCTATTACAGGACTATAAGTTGTCACTAAAATTATTATAAACCATCACTTAATGCCAATGCAATGACTGCTGTTTAGCAACAAATCTTTAAGTTTTAGCTGTCAGATAAGCGTCCGACATCTTAAGTTTAATATGCAACCATTTAACGATTTTTCTATACGCATCTATTGAAAATTAATCAGGTAGAGATCGATGGCACATGGATATGATCGTGTATCCATTCATTTACGACACAAGTTCGATGGCCGAAATATGTCAAAATTTGATGGAGGTATCAACCAATAACAAAAATGTAAAAATAAAGTTAATTAGGGTTCCATTCAAAAGCACAAAACAACTGGGTGAAGAGCTTAAAATCGGAAAAAAGGACATGAATTTCATCAATTGAAATTGACATTAGCAATCGTTTGAAGCACGAGATCGATAGGAAGAATCCGTCGGCAGCCCACGGTCAACCGCTAGCGGAGGGTCTTCCTGGAAGGAAATGGGAGTTGAACGTTGCCTGCTCACGGATCAAAGGCCTGGATCAACAATGGCATTTTGATGGTGCCCACAGAGCATAAAGGTGTTAAGGGATTAATTCTGCTTCAATTGAATGAATTTGGGCTTTGGATATTAAAATTGGGGATGCACCATTTTCAGTGTCCCTGTCAGCGAGATTGTCAACTGAATGAAAGCCTGTGCTGGACATCGACCTCCAACAAGAACATGGAACTAACAGGTCGATGATCAGATAGCTTGAGTTCTGCTCTAGTGTAAGAAATCTGTCTGATTCCTTTCCCAAACCAGAGGATGCGGTCACACCTGTTGCAGCATGTATTAGTCAATGATTCGTCCAAAATATGTCGCGGTAATATGCTGGCTTAAAGCCGTCAAATTGAAAAAACCTCTACAGTTCAATGATCAAGGCATGGGCTCCTGGCCCTGAGAATCTATCTTGGGTGTTCAGGAATTCACACACCGCAGAATCACGCGTACACAAACACAAATTAACGTGCAACATAAGCATCCTACGCTAACATCTTAAACAGCTTTTAAATTTTTTAACATTGACGGCATGCAAATTTTGAAGAATTACCAAGCAGGTGAACGCCGCTTCTCTTCTTCCTTTGTATCTTGGCCAGAATATTTATCTGAATTGAATTTATACTTGTAAGTTGGAGCAAAATATATCCGTCCCTCCTTCCATCCATCAAATATGCGACCCTTCCCCATCTCTCTGCAAAGCTGCACAAGGAGCAAAATTGATAAATTAGGAAGCAATTGCGGACTCCCATGGAAGAAACGTTCAAGGGCATCCCATCTCTCAGTTTTTGGTTTGAGAATTCAAATTGAAATGTGCTACCAAAAAGTGATGTTTTTCAGATTTCTCTGCTCATTTCATGGTGGCAGAGTCTTACTTGATCATTCTTGATGAGCTCATCCCATCGCCTCTCAGCAACAAGCTGCCGTACTTCTGCATCATCCATGTCGAGGCGGTAATTTAAGTCCCCAAACCAGAAGATTTGACTGCAGGACGACAGAAGGCGACATAAGAAACACATGGTTAACAATCGGCGTAATTTTGAAGAAATAAACTAAGCAAATTCAACAGATGAATCGGCATAGTCCCTCTGTTCCCCTGCTAACCCAAAGACTGGCTGAAAACGATCAGGTTGGTATCATCCAGCCAGGAGAAGCATTCTGGCAGTGTGAACTGACGGCTTTCACGCCATTTATGGCCGGTGATCAGCTGGAAAATTGCTTAAGGGTGCATCCAGGCCCTCCAGAAAAGGGACGGGATTTTCTAGGTGACGATCAAAGAGAGCATGGTATTAGCCCCATCCATGTCCTTTTTCTCAGGTGGCGGATGCTACAAGCACTGGTTTTTTGCGATAGAAAGTCCCAGCCTTCAACACGGAAGGACAATTCAATATTCATAAAAAATTTCATATCTAGCTCTGGATGTCATCCAAATGCCACCATAACTTTTCTTAGGTGCGAAGTAGCCTGTGCGGCAGGGTATATGCAAGTTTCCCTTCTGCCTGCGATGTGTGCATGCTCCAAAGATTTCACACGGTTATTTTGTGTGGAAACTTACTTTGGTGAACACTGGATTATGTCAAGGGTCAAAAGAACACATTGGAACTAACTCGATTAGCAATTCTTATGGGCGTCATAATTCATAAAGAGCTAGCTAGTCTTCTACTCAGCTTATCATCACCTTCTGGATTCCAGGATGTTAAGAACTTGTCAACGGAAAAGGACCTTAAATTAAGAAAAACAGAAATAGGTTCTTGTCCTAAACAAAACGAGGTCCTGGTGAAATGCGGTAGGCCGCATCTATTACATTTAAAATGAATGCAGCAAGAAATTATGTCTTATTGCCCAGAATCTGCAAGCGTGCAAGTTTCATATTTTTCCTACTGGAGCTAATCTGCACATTGGCTCAACAAAGACATGTAGCGTGAACAAGTTCAATATTTTCGCAGTGGAACTAAGAAACCTGCACATTGGTTCAACAAAAACATGCTTTGAACCGTAGCAGCTATTATATGCGACACTGACGTAATTTTCTAGTCGTTGACATCAGATCAGCACGTCTCAGTGGTACAGTTCCATTTTATGGACAAACTTATCAAAGGTCTAATAAACTTATGCAAGAACACTGTCTGTTGAACTGCAGAGGACAATGCAACCAGTTCCGACTTAAATTTGGGAAGAGCGCTTGCATAAACGTCCAAAATGTTGAGCATCAAAATCAACAATATGTAAATGTCAAAGTTGCTCTTACTTGTGTGAAGGGATTGTTTTTGGCTGTTCAGCATCAGTTGCAGAAGGGAATTTTGTACGCCGCAATATTTCACTAACATCGCGGTTGCGACGTTCTCTATGACCATCCTTTTGGCCAGATGTCAGGTGAGAACAAACGAAGCACAATTTTGTCTGGAAGAGAGACATGCTCACTGAAACAGAGCCCTGCAACACATAGGCCACTTGTGAATGGAAAGTTAAATGAGTATGACCTTGACTCATTAGCATGGCTTTGAGAACCAGATGGAGGACCTTGTTTCTGACATAGCCCATGAGGCCAACTCCAACTGGAGAAACCTTCAGATTGTTTATGTGCCTTCTCAGTTTCTGATGGACCCATATCGAGACGTATATTCCGACCATCTGCTTGCTGATTAGGCGTACATATCTGGGACAAAGCATATTGCTTTCCTGTTCAGCTGCATCACTCCATTTATCCACTTGAATATTGGAAGATGTTTCGTGGTTAAAATCTGCACGAGATAACGTCAGAAGCATTCTTAAGGCAATAGAAAGAGAACTGTTTCGCCTCTGGCCAGAAGGAACCAAGGTTCCTGAGCTACGAGGCTCTTTCCATCATGTTGTTGAGTCTTCAACTTTGACAAGTAAAACCAAGTTGTTCCACGATTTTGTTAGACTCCAGACTGCAGAACTACTCTACTAAAAGGTTTTGTTGTCCTTGACGTAAATTACCTTGCACAGCTGAACGCGTTGGATATTCTGGCCACCATGATCTATTAACTCCGTCAAGTCCAGGAGAGCATGGACGGTTGCCGCTTATCAAATCTTTGTTGGGAATCTGAACGTCGCCATCATGTTGATCGGCAGCAGAAGATAGTACTGGTGAGTGGGGAGCATAGCCTTTGTCCTCCGTTTGCCCTCTCTGACTCTGATTAAGGGTTCTGTAAATGGTAGTCTCCCATTTTGGGATTGGGCTGCTATCTGCTGCACCTAACACATTTCCGGCATTCAGAGCAACCACCTCTTGGAAACTACAAAGCCGGAAGTTCACTATCAGGTGGAACAGCAGAATTTCATCAACAGCGAAGGGGCAAGGCCCAAGGGCTGTGCGGTATGAGCTGGCTCAAAGATTCAACCGCAAACCGAGTACTTACCCGATTACATACATGTCTGCAGATTCTTGTGTGCAAAGCCATTCGCCAATATCAAGAGGTCCATACGGATGTCTTCCCGCAACGTTCCACGTTCCTATTGTCACGCTGCAATACAAAGTAGTTAAAATTATACCGTGGATCAGAGTCCTATATCTAACAAAAGGCCTTCATAAAAGTCGGTATTGTAATAGACCAATTGCCAGACCTTATCTCTCTTTTACTCATGCATTCAACGAGGAAAGTCTCTGCTTTTCCTCTCCCAAAGCTCCATATACAATCCTCCAATGGTGACTCTGTTAGATACAAACACAGATGTCATGCGATTGGGGATGGCAACAAGGTTAAAAGTTGTACAGCAGGTAACTAACGTAAGCTAGCTGGTTAATCAAGATGCCAAATGAACAAGTATATGCAACATAAATATGTCCTATTTATATAACCATATACATGGGAAGGGAGACAAGTACATGCAACAAAAAAAGTCACGCAAATGCAACATCCTTTACATAAATATCCAATTCTTAGCTCTAATGTTTAGACCACAATAACGGTTCACGAAAGCATAAAGAAAAATTACCTACCTATCTCTAGTTGACAAACAGAAGTGAAGCCCTTGATGTTAACAAATGGAAAGAGAAATTTATAACAACGTATTTTGAAGTGTCAGTCAGCAGTTTATCTTATGAAAACTTTACTGAAGATAACTATGTCTTTGTAGCCAAATAATAGACACACACACAGAGTATATACTGAACATTCTGTTTTCTATTTCCTAACAACTGGATCTGCAATAAATTTCCGACGCGACCAAAGGTGCACATGTAGCTGCAAAAGTTTGCGGCTTTTGATTTGAAGGAGCATGACAAAATTGGATCGTTTATCATGATTCATTGTCCGGATCAATGGAACTCATCAACACCAGAACCTTGAATTTCGGTTGCCATATCGTTTCGATGAACTTTCCTGATAGGGTCCTTTTTATGTTGCTTGCATTTTGAGACAGAGTATCGCACTCATTAGAGCAAGGTGGAAACTGAAAGAAAATCAGAAGGGAAGTTCACAAATTCACTTACCACAACCCTCAGTCTCTGTAACATGTTCATCCTCGTTAACGTTATACACATTAGGCTTATCAAAAAGCCACTTTTTCAGCAGAACGGAAGGCCGAAAGTACTGCAACCATGGAAGAATAACAAAAATAAGTTTGCAAAACTATAGAATCTAGAACAAGCACTTCCACGAGCAACTACGTGATACTTTGAAAGCCTTGGTCGGTAGGTCCTCATAGCAGGTACCTTGGTCATCTTAGGGACCAACAAATCCGAAGGCTATTCGTGCAACTCAAGCTTCTGAAGGACAGGAAAACAGGTGCTACTTCCTAATCGACTGGCAGCATGCTAGTCTAGAAAGAAAAACGGCTGCCCAAGGATGGTTGGCCTGGAACTAATGAAGAAGTTGTCCTTGAAACGCAATACAAAGAATATGGCGAAACTCTTACAAGTAGATAGGAACTAGATGTTGGGATATGATGTTCCTTTTAGTACGAAAGGCAACATTTATAGCTGTCTCGGAAAAGATGTGCAATGCATAGATGAACCACAATAATATTGAAAAATCTCAAGGCTATACATCTGTTTAAAAGTAGTGTTGGTATTTGATACACCAATGAAGCTAGAGCGTCGCTTTCAGTATCCACGCATTAAAATTATGTTATAATATTGCCTGGTCGTGAAAAAGCGAAATCTGTTCCACAAACATTTCTGTCCACCTATTTATTAAGCGAAGTTCCGAGAGAGCAAGTTGACAGCTACCAAATCGGTGGATTAAAAGCAACTGAACTTTAATCAAGCACAATTTAGTCGCCCATTATTAACAAATGCTCACAAATAACATAGATCTATTTATTTTGACAGCAAAAACTAGTTGACAAGAGTTCAAGTTTATAACTTACCGGACTGCCAACTTACCGCATGAAGACGCTGAGTTTATCGAACAGTAGGTCTTTAAACTTGATTCAAGCAGAAACGATCCACAGGTGGAACTAAATTAATATTTTTGGAATAAAAATGCAATACTCAACACTATCGAAGGATGAGATATTCGATGTCACGATTAAGACCATCCGATCAATCCTTTCCTGCAAAACCTGGAGTCTGATAGTGCCTCTTCAACAAGATTTGATGACCCCACCAAGGAAAGTTGCCGGAAGTGGGAGGTGTACAACAGATGAAAGCACAGCACAAAAAACGAAAGCAAAGCAACAAAAGCAGATAATGCTCGGTCAAACAGCAAAGCCAAATATTCATAAAAGCGAAAACAAATACCAAGATAAGCAGAACCACTTTTTTTTTTTCGGGGACGTCCATGGGATCCGAACCAAGCCCGTATGGTTGAGATGCCGCAACTTATCATCCATCTATCTCATTCACTTAGTGCTGTTCCAATGGAAAAGAACGCCTCATCAGTCATCACCGCTCACTTTCATGTACATAACGTCCAGGCGCGCAATTTGGACTAAAGCGGCATCTTGCTTGAACGAGCTGCAAGATTTCCGGAATTCATAACCACCTGATGGGGACGAAAACAAGCAGCCAAAGGTTCAATAAATTTTCAGTCTTTCACTGATAGACATTTCATCCTTTTTTTTTTTTTTGTATTTGTCGTCTATAAACGACATATATGGTGCTGGCGATTTAAATATAAAGGAAGGCATGTGTTTGTGGGGGAGGAGAGAGAGAGAGAGAGAAGGGTGTGACTGTGATCACCAAGCACAGTCACAGTAGACAAACAGAAAGCATTCTAAATGGGAATGTCGGCTTGGACAAGAATTCTAATGGCAATGTCGGGACAACTCAGTAGAAGATACATATATATGACATGGACCAGAACGTTCTAAAGAAGTTCATGAATCATGGCAGTTTCGGTCTGGTCGACCTACGGAATTCGGAGAAGAAGGGTACTAAAGCGACAAGGACAAGATGGAGAACATTGAACACACAAAGAGAGTTGCAAGATGATTCCATGGATTGCCTACTGTCTACTGATATAAAACAACCATTATCATGCAATGTTAAGTAATAGATATTTGGGGACAGAACGCGTGTACCAGCACTAGAATGTTATCCGTGATTGCTTGCATCTGAGAAAGTCGAATAAAATATGGGTACATGGTTCTCGTTTGCAACTGCCCACCTGGTTATGTGGATCAGGTTAAAGCTTCTACACCCAAGGAGGCAAATTAAGAGGTCAATACTGTCCGCACACCTCCTTCGCTGCAGAGACAAAGAAGATAAGAGATGAACTCACAAGTTCAATTTACATATAGCATCTCTTGCTCGGTAAATCCAACAAGTCCAAAGTCTAGATAGGTAATTTCCTCCCTATATACAGAACATAGCAAGAGTTACTTCCATATTAACCATATGACGGTTAAGATGAGTTGGTCAAATGCAACGCTACCAACTTGTACGTTCCTTCGTAGGCACAAGAATGTGAGGACGACCAGACTACTTGTAGATTGAGTTTAGTAGCACAACGAAAATTTCTCATATCATCTATGTTAAGTATGCATAGCTAATTTTAGAAATCATGGAGCTGAATGCTAACGCATTTGCGGCATACCTCCATAGGTTGACTGATACCGTTTGGGTTTGGGGGTGGTGTTGATAGTTGGCAAAAATTTTTAGAAACACACCCTTGTTAATGATCAATAATTTACTTTTGTCGATGAAAAAGTTATGTTTCCTGAGTACTAAAATCAAAATTCATTCATCTCAAATCCTCTTTTGCAGAAGCTTTAGAAAATCAAGCAAAACTTTTATGTACAATTAAACGGGCAGATGAAGGAAGGCAAGATTACTTGATCATGACATGAAAAACCAGATCATACGAGCTACCAACTAAAAGTGGGGAAATGCCTGAACACCATCAACGCTTCTTATGACGATCAGAAGCCATCGTCATCAACTGCATATGGTGAGTTATCACCTTACAGCACCACCACAGTAGTGGCTGCACCACTGACAGGAGTGAGATAAGGGTCAACGGACGGTGAAGATATTGGTGGGCGTTCCAGGATTCGCGCTATATATGCCCCAGATTGATACACGTGCATGATCTCGTGTTCAACCACGCATGCAGTTAAAAGAGTTGCCACATCCTCATCATTTCAAGCATCAAAAGGGGAAAGGGGAAATCTTCCGGGGCGGGAAGAGCTTTCTTTTTTATGACAAGGAAACTTATTCAAGTTTTCTAGACGTATCAAAACTTATCAACCTGAAAAAACGTATAACCTCTAGTGCGCTGCAGCTGTTCAGATGTTCTTTAGTTTTCAAGGCTTCTGCTTCGCCAACCTTCAACTGCGCACTAGGTGTGGATCATGTTTCACATGCGGCAAAATCTTACCCGGCAGACATAGGCAACCACTTTTAACCAATGTCGTCAAAATCGACGCTTTTCTAAAGCTTCGCAGGACCGGCCATCAACAAAAAGGAAGAATTTAGATGCTTGTTTTTTTAGACAAAGTACAAAAAATAGCAGCTTATCGCAAATGAAGAGATTCGTCAGGATATAACAAAATAAAATAACTAATAAATTATAAGGCTCAAACTAATCGAAAAAGGGTAGGCATCATTTATCTGGGGATAAAAAATAGTTGCATTATACATCGATAATGGTGATCTCGATCCATTTACCTCGAGGATTATTGGAAGATTTTATCGATTCTCACTAATTTTAACATTTTTCATTTAGCAACTATTTAATATTCAAATCAAACGTAGCCTCCTAGACTCCTAGTCCTACCTTTTAAGAGAATGAACAGTCAAATGGTAGTAATTTAACGAATCAACAAGTATATCTACGTCGTGTCTGTAAAGAAGCGAGCGGAGAATTTTCACCACCCAGAATCTCAAACGAGAAGCACCACGAACCATTCCCTTGTAAATTACCAAAATTCTTTAGCAACGGAACCGAAGATTTTCGCCACCAAGAATCTGAAACATCCAATACAGAAACAACAAAGCCTGAAACTCAATCAATTCTACAACTGAATTTATAAGAGAAAGAAAACTTCCGCCGTTCAAGATCTGAAACCAATAATAGCACAAATCAGAAAAGCAGGTAGACGGTTACACTTGCGCACAACATATAACGGAGAATAGATTGGCCACCGCGTGTTTGAAAGCAAGAAGGAGGACGTCTCGGATAGACACTACGAGAGATTCTCTTCCTTCATTCGTGTCCCATTCCCGAAAGTGTGACCAAAATCCTGCAATAAAAGAACAAAGAATTGACGTGGTTCGATGGAGAATGTCATAAGACGTCTCCTAACCGTCCTTGGATCGGAAGACGTCTCAAGAGTTCGAGACATCTTGCCCCGCCATTTTATGCACAATCTTAAGGCCGCAGAAGAACAGAAAGCTACTAAGAACATCACCTTCTTCCGCAAGCTGCCCATCCACGAGACGGCGCAGGCAGACTTATGGCTTGACAATTTCTCCCCAAGTTTGAAACTCTGACTTAGAATGCCAAGAAACTAACGAATAGAGGATCCAGCTTCATCATTGACATTCATCAGAACCTTTTCCCGATGGAAACCCTCGAATATCTCGTGTCTGTTGAGCTATTTGAACTAGCTTCATCGATCTATATAAAAGAAAAGGAGAAAAGGAAGAATCGGTTCAATTTTCCTCCAGTGCGACAGAAATTCCGATGAACGAACGAACGAAGAAATACCCACAATCAGAACCCAATCTCAGGGAACTCATCGGTCGCATACAATTGTTAAACTAAATTTTAAGGAATTCGTATACCAATCATGCAAATCCAATCCCACCCGGAGCAAAAAGATCCACAAACGGACATGGTAAGAATAAGAAGATAAATCCTAAACTCCAGCGGCATTTAGAGATCGAACATCAAACCGAGTGAACACATACAGGCGTGAGGACAGAATTTCGGGATTTAGAGAAATCCTAAGATGCTTCTGTCATTCGCGACTAGGGCATAATCCCAAACGGAAAGAATGACGGGGAACAGAAAATTGCATCCAGAAAGATGAGCGGAAGCTCATGGAAATCGGATTTCTGAAATTGTTTTTTCGCAAAGAAGAGGAGTTACTTTTCTCCTTGGAGGGTATTTTAGGTGTTCTAAGTCGAGACTCCCGCCAATTTTTCAAAAAAGATGTTTCTGAATTTGCCGCCTTCTCTCCTATACGGTTTCTTTGAGTTTTGGACCGAGTCGAATTTTTGGACCAACAGTGCTATCCAAAATATGTGTTATTTTCTCATTAAATTGCTGGCAAAATGATCGAATTTCGTGGCCGATTCAAGAGTGCTGCGTGTGGAGTTTCAACTAAAATTTTATTATATGTTAATTCTTTTTTATTTATTTGTTGTACAATTTCTGTTTGTTTTAAAATTACTTTTTTATGACATTGATTGATTCACCAAATCGGCAGCCTTACCAATTCGGTTCATCAATCCATTTTTCACAACACCAGTTGAAACACATGCTTTTCAGAACATTTGTTTCAAGAAAGATGTGTAATTTATGTCTAACTTTATATTGTGGAATCTAAAAGCAATATTTATAGCTGTATTGTGCTTCTTGAACCAAAAATATGATGCATTTTAAGAGTATATATTAAAAAATAATAATAATGTTTTTTGATATTATCAAACACTCTTTAGCATTTAGTTCTTACCCGGTTGAAATTTGAAAATTTTTGAATGGATGCTGTTTTGTTCAAAATTTAAACTGGTATAACTATGCATTTACTAGATCTTTATCTTATTTGGTATAACGTTACCCAAATGGAATGAGGATCTCCATCAGGATCCTGGATTGGCATTAGGAAAAGATGAAACACTTGAAAAGATCTTCGCTCCAGATTTTGAAAAAATAAAAATTTTACCCATTTATAATTTTGAAAATTTTCAATTTGGCCGTAGTAAAAATTTTTGAAAAATACGATCTCCATCCTGGTTTGGCACTAAAGAGGGACTTTTCATAAAGAGCGGAGCTAGTTTGAACATTTACCATTTATTTTTTTGAAAATTGTTTAAATTTAGACTGTTATTTGGCTGGGCTTTAATTTAGTCTGAAAATACTTTAAACTCTTGTTTCGCAAATTTATTATGAAAAATTTATGGAATAAATATATATTTTTTTGTAAATTCTAAGCCTACAACACGCACTATTTTTGCAGAAAACTTCTTCCAATCTTTTGTTCGCGTTCATTATTCTGTTGGCAAACGGCCTCCTTCCCCTTCCTCCCCCCAAGGCCAGGTCAAACCAATCTCATCACCGAAACAACCTCTCTCTCTCTCTCCCTCCCTCTCCCCACAAATTCTCCTTACCGTCCTGTCCCTTTTTTTGGGTCTGGTCTCTGCTTCACGACCCCACCATCTTCCTCTCTGTTTTTCTCCATTTTTCGTTCCCCCACTCTTCCCCCGTCTCTTGATGGGGGAGATAAGCCAATTCAGAACATATGGGCACAAAGTAAATGAGGTCGTGAGGAGGAAGACGTTCAATGGTAACCAAACTTGTCTGGCTTCTAGCTCCTCCCCACCACCGTTTGCTGGCTCCGTGGCTTGCGGCAACAGCAAGAGGAAGGGCGCCTCCATCGTCGGGTCCTGGGGCTTCAACAATGCAGAATCGAAGCGCAGGAGACGTGTGGCGAGCTACAAGGTATATGCCGTGGAGGGCAAGGTGAAAGCCTCCTTTCGCAAGGGCATCCGGTGGATCAGGGAAAAATGCTCTGAGTTCCTTCATGGTTAGAAACTTGCACTTTGGTCGCCCTCTTGCCTCTCCTGTTGATTGCTATTATGTCTGTGCGTATTGATGTGATCGGTTGATAAAAGGTGATGTGTGTATGTGTCTCTCCCTTGAGTTGGAAATTGAAAATCCACTCACGCATGCGGACTTGTGAAGTGCATTCAGTTCTTCGTTCTGTAGTTTCTGGTAATTCATTTTCCTGTTGCTTTCCTTTTCAATTTCCACCCAGAATGAATCCACAGACTTTGCAATTGTTGGGTGGTTTATGTATTTGCTTGTTGGTCGACGGAGATTAAGGACGGAAGGTTGTTGGGTCAGAGGCAAAGCACCATCATTGTTGCGGTTTGTCCTGCTTGTTTATCTTCTCCCTCCGGTACTTTTGCTGTATCTTTTTCGTCTTTGTGGGCAATGAAAAGAACACTGATCGGTTACTAATTGTTGTTCTGAAATGTGTATACGAACTTGAAATTTTTATACCAGTTTCCCTATTCTATAAAGAAATTCGTGATGACGTGGGACTCTGGTGGTACAGTAAGCAATCGATTTAGGTTTAATGAATACTGTGTTATTTCTGCTGAAATGGTTTGTAAAATTTATAGAGTTGGTCTAGTTTCTGTTAAAAAAAAAAGGTATCGGTGCAATCTAATTGTACATATTTTGTGCAATTACATCTCAGAAACTAAGCTATTACGCCCTCATTCTAATTTCAGCAGTATGTAATCGTCCTGCCCAAGAACCTAGAAAATGTGATCTTACAACAGTTCCTTGGGATGCTTAGAAAAGATCGTATAACTATTCTGAGAAATTTTACACCATAGAGTTTTCAATGGTGGAAGGAAATTAATACATCCTAAATAGATCATAGGCAAGTTTTATTCATTTTTAAATGTTGGTATCAAACGATTCAACATGGTCTTAAATTTTAACTGGTGGATTGGCCACCTTGAAGTGGTCTTCCTCGGTAGAAAAGGGCTCCCCCTTTGAAAGGTTCTCAATAAAGCCTGTCAGTTCTTTGTCCATTTTCTCATCCTTCTCTTTGTTCTTCTGGAGGTGCTTTGTCCAGAAGTCGACTTGATGGTTCTCCCATTGATTTCTGAAGCTATACCATTTCTTGCGTTTCTCGTGTATATTTTCCATTCTCATGTTTGTGCTTGGATGATGAGAATCCGTTTTTCATACATTTCATGTGTTCATTCTTTGTTTGGAGCTGCACAGCTAGGATGAGAAGGGCAAGATTTCTTTGAGAATCTACAGGGCTCTGTTTGGAAGATATCTGTGGCAACTAAAAGAAGTTTATATTTTGAGATTGAAGAAAAATACAGCTAGCTTCCATTTCCTGGATTGGCAGCTACCGTTTACTAGGAAATCATAGCTAAGTTGATTTGCTTCACTGGGAGATACAAAATAAAGAGCGCTTCAACGCCTTCTTTGAATCCCCCTTCCAACCAGAGTATATGTCTTTGCAGTTACTTATCAAAATATTCAACTGTCGACATGTTGCTCCACATCTTTTGGCTCGATATATGCCTTGGATGTTAAGTGACATAATTCCAACAGTCATGTACCAAAACACCCAATTTCATGGAAACTTGGTTTTACGAAGGCCAAGTCTTTTTAATAGGTTTTAATAACTTTGTTTATTTGTTTGAGTGAGACACGAAAGCTTTGTTTCTGAAGAACTTGAGGATGGCCAGGCTTTTCATCCTTTTTATAAAAACCATGGGATTTCCTCAAACGTAGTTGCGATGGCCCCCAATGACTCCAAGAACCTTGTTTGGAGGAAACCCAGTTGCGGGGTGTCATCCAAATGCCCCCTAAAACTTAGTCACGTTCCATTTAATAAAGGAAATAATCGTTTTTGCACTTATGTAGAGATAGCATCCCTTGGTGTAGTTACTTCAGGATATTACTCTACTCCTTTTAGAATATTATTTTCAAAATTAGTTTTTTCCACATATTTCCTTGTATCTTTTTAAAACACCCAAAATTTTGGGAAATATCTTTTTTGATATTAAATACTTTTTCAAAGAAAAAGACATTCGTGGGCATGGTGGCTAAAAGCACATGCATGTATGTAGCATTTGTATGTGAATGTATCATATAGCTTGTGCTGAATCATGACTCAAAATGGCCTCTTCCAGTCACCGCAGATTAGATCACATGATATTCACTAGCACCCATATCCCAACTGAATCAGACACATGTGCAGCCCTATGCTGCCATACCATGCTGGGATGCCATAGTAATTGAGAACTCACCTGTCAGATTTGAATCTGAAACTGTAATATACAAAAAAAAGTGAATCCGAATTCAGGTACAGATCCAATAAGGTACAGCTGAGTCCACATTCGAAATGCAGGGCAGCATAAGTAATCAACTAACATAAATTCAAATTGTTACCCACAATTTGGTCCTGCTCTGATAAGAACCAGAACAGACATTTCGAAATTTACTTCAAAGAACTGAATCTGAGAATTACATGTCTAATTGAGGTCAATGTACACCCAACTGGAAGAACTCTTTGCTCAAGTGTTGTAAGTTTGAGCCCTGAAAGCTTTGGGCGTTAACATGGGTGCTCCTCACACTGGATTCAGATTCGCACTGAGATTTGGATTCGATTACCTGAAACTGAATCTTATCCAGCTACTTAAAATCTGATACAAGTATGGATGTTTCATAGAGTACTTAGATTGAGAACTGGATTCCAAAAATCACTGAGTGGACCCTGTTACTTTTAGCAAACTTGACTGATTCCAACAACGGACGCTCCCAGCCTTGGGCAAATACTTGGGAAAGAAACATAGATAGAGAGAAAATAAAAAAGAAGGAAAGAGAAAGGGGATACTAGGGCTGCTGCCATTTTGTTCTATAAAGGCCCTTATATCAGCATCACTATCAGTGATACGATCAGAAGAGTAAAGGAAAAGAAGATGGCTCCCGTCCGCCACAACGTAGCTTCCGCTGCTGCTCTCCTCTTGGTACCCTTCGCCTTCCTGCTGATCTTGAATGCCCCCTTCATCGCGTGTGCTGTAAGTTCAATTCTCTCTCTCTCATCCATTTCCATGCTGTTGGAATTTTCTGTTTTGCTGTTATACCTTTTTTCGACGATTTTTGTAGTACTTGGCGACTTGTCGATCGAGGTAGGATTTCATTAGTTAATTTTCATTTTGTGGGTTGTCTTTCTCTTTCCCTAATTCACAACCCCCTTACTTTTAGCACTGCCATGCACGGTGAACATGCAGACCTTGAGGGGCCTGACATGAGAACAGATGCACTAAAGATTTCAAACCTTATGGTTTTCAACAAAAATTATAGTTCACTTCCAATCTTTTACTTAAAAGATGCACCAGTTATATCTCAACACTATGGACTAATGGGTTTGAGAAAGAACAAGGATCTTAAATTTGTACGTATGTTCTTTCTCAAATCCATGAGTCCATAGTGGGAAGATGTAACTCGTGCATCATTGAAGGAGTATATTAGAAGTGACCTATAATTTCTTTTGATAAAAGATCCCCAGACATGACATCCTTCAGGCTCCACAGATTCTTGGTCGGAGCCTGATGACTAGAACCATGACCATAAGATTGATAATCAACAACAACATCGTCATCATCATAAGGAACCATAGTGCATCATTTCTTTCGCTCACCATCATCATCATATCTGAGAACACTTCTGTGTCAGAGCAGGACGAGGGGTGCGTCTACACCGTCTATGTGCAGACGGGGTCCATACTAAAAGGTGGAACCGACTCCAAGATCTCCGTCACCATCTCCGACTCTTCCGGCGAGGAGCATGGGGTGCACGTAGCCAACCTGGAGACTTGGGGGCTCATGGAGGACGGCCACGATTACTTCGAGCGCGGCAACCTCGACGTGTTCAGCGGGATAGGGAGGTGCCTTGACCGTCCGATCTGCTACCTCAACCTGACATCCGACGGCCAAGGGCAGCACCCAGGCTGGTTCTGCGACTACTTGGAGGTGACCGCCACGGGCCCCCAGCTGGGCTGCAGCCAATCCGCCTTCTACGTCCGCCGGTGGCTCGCCCTCGACGCCCCACCTTACCTCCTCTCATCCGTCATCAATGGCTGCCACAGCACCACCTCCAGGCCGGGAAGGTCCATCTTCTATAGCCCTGGTGCCGATGACCGATCGTCATCACCATCATCATCATCATCCTCGTGAACCACGGTCATACGTCATTTCCATTTTCGTGATCCATTCTCCTCCTTGTTCTTATTTTCGAGCTCTAAACTCTTTCTCTAGAGTTTATCGTGCAGGTGAAGTTTGTTTTTTTTTTTATGGTTGCTTTCTTTTTCTTTCTTCCTGCAAAAGCAGGCAGTCGAAATCATATAAACAATAAATATCATGGGATCCTTCCTCACGAACAATACCACAGATGACAGCACTTCGCTAACCTCGTCGGCTTCTTTCTGTTCCTTCCTCCTCTCTCATTTGGGTTCCGGAGCCCTTGCACCTATGTGTGAAACAGTAACGCAGATATGTAACAGCATATATATGTACAAGACTACTTCACCTAGTCCGCCTTCCAGCACTATCAACTTTGCTGAGGATCATTTCGACCCGAAAGGAATTGTTAGTAGAAGGACAAATCATGCTTTTTAACTCAGGTTGGCACGAGAATTGACAGGAACACAAGTGCTTAAAATGAGTGCTAAGGTAGGTAACTAATATTGTATCAAGTTCAAACTAAATCATAAACAAATAATAAAAATTTTGTCTAGTTCTTCAATCTAAGCAGTTTCCTTTTGCTCATTTGTACCCTGTAGGACAAACGTGACCAAACAATTCCTTCCTTCATGAGATTCGATGTTGCCCTTGGATGGTAGTGCTTCATCAAGCCCAAAGAACATTGCACAGGAGGCCAGCAAAGCCTCTGATACTTACCCCATTTGCATGCATTTCGGATGAAAGAACAGATCACAGGTTGCATACTCCAAAATGATAACTGCATCATGTGCATCGAGAGACTGAAAGAAATCCCGCTCACAAAGAGAAAATCCCTCTGCTGTACGGGTGTCTTATTCGCCCGCAACATACTCTACAGTGAGCATAACCGATATCACAATTAAGCAATACAGAACATGTCAAACTATATTCTACAGTTAATTTATCATGTAAAATGCTACTCTCATGGATGACAAGAATGATTTACAACTTCAAGAAACAGGGCAACGTGAAAAGAAAAGAAAATAAAACCAACAGTTACGTCTGCATGAGGGGCGCAGTATAGGTAGAACTGTTCTAGCATGATTTTCTGTAAAACTTCAAAGGCAACGATCAACCTACGATTACTTCTTAGTCATGATCAGTTGGCTTTTCCAATATCAAAGTCAGTTGTATAGTCATAGTCAATCGTTGGGATCACTGAAGCCATTAACTTTAGAAACAAGAAAAGGTACCTGCAGAATTGAAGTTCGAGATTTGAAACCAGAAATAAACATGATGAGAACATGAAGATAGAAATGCACTTCTGACAATATTATACAGAGAAAAAAATGTGCATGTGCATGCATTCATAAAACTGCCAACCTGCCCTGCCAATGATTATTCTTATCAAGGATTAGTCACAGAACTAACAAATATTTACAGTCAAGGAAATAGAGAACATCTATTCTACTACCCTTCTTCCATGGCTTCAGGTAAAGAAGATACTGCAAGCTGTTGAGCTTATTCTCTGAGTAAACAGAAACGGTACCAACATTTCCTGGAAAAGTTTCAGAACAAATATCCATTACCTTCTAGAAAACGACCCCATCAATGTTTGTCAAGTAAATAAAGGTGATACCAAATGCAAGAAAGAAGCCACCGGCACGTAAACCAACTAAGTTCTATTACTAAGAGAGGGAAAGAAGGTCACGATGCATCAGAACTTATATAACACACAAACACACCAAATGGCAAAAATGAGAGAGATGTAAGACTGTTCAAAGATATCCTTTTGTGAATTCTTAACATTAAACGTGAATCAAAAGGGGAAATAAAGAAGACAAGCAAGCTTTAACAGTTGGAAAAGATTTAAGAGCACAGGATGGCTGAGTAAAAGAGGGATCAGGGCAATAGAACGAAGCTCTACGTTAGATTCTTCTTACACTGAGTTTTCTGAATACTGTAAAAGCTGTTCGATGATCTCCAATAGAGACAACTCTCAAATTTGAAAAACAACTCCACATCATCGCAAAAAAGGACATCAAATAGCTCTTCTCAAAAGGTATTTTGATTAAGCCTGGGCAACGGGCTCGGGTACCAGTCAAGTCCCGGGCTCGGTCTGGGCCGGGTCGGATTCACCACAAGGCACAGAACAGTATGGGTGGGGGTTTTAACCCTCTTCTTGAGTAGTATTATGAAATACTCCTCAGCGAAGGTAAAGACAAAGGGGAGGGTAGGGAAATGGTTTCCGATTTGGAAAATTAAAATTTACTCATTAAATTTTTCAAAAATATGAGTTTGGGCCCTGTAAAACTTTTGAAAAATAAGTCTTGGCCTTGTGAAAAAAAATTTAAAAATTTCTCCTTCTACAAACCCTACAAATATTACAGTCCCTCTCTCTCCCCTTCACTCTTTATAATATTATAATTAAGCAAGCTTCGATTAGGCAATCGTCATTTGATACAAAGACATGCAACCTATGTATTGCACACTTGATCACCTTCAACATAAGATTCTGTCTAAGAACTCATAATTTTACATTCACTAATCATTTATGATCGATAAATCTTGATATGAGATCGCTCTATAGCTAATCTGGAGATACACGTTCATTGTCAAAATCAGATCTCCCTTCCTCTCCCTTGCTCCATAACTTTATTTAGATCAGTTCTTTTATGGATGGAAATCTGAAAAACTATGGACCTTAGACCAGGTTTAGATCTAAGTTGTTGAAGTATTTGAGTTGATCGGAAATCTTGGGCTGTTGTCGAGTTCCTTGTGCATCGAGGCAGACATGCTGGCGTTAATGGTGGTCCTCGAAATTTAATTATATACGAGCCCCTGAATGTTAAGTTTCGCTTTTCCAATTTTTCGCTTGAAGTTGAAGGCATCTAACTGTTGTAGCAGGAAGTAGCCAGCTTATAAGCTATGCTGATCAAATCAGGAAGTATAAGAACAGTGTCGCAGGTTTCACTGATCATGATTTCAGATATCTTTTGAAAATTATGGAACACGAAGGAGCACATTCTTTTAATTTTTTTTTTTTTTAAATGACAGGACGTTTTTGGGATATACTAAATTACTTTCTCCTTGAACAAGATTATTACAAAAATTAAATAGTAAAAAGTGGTAAAATAATAGCGCCATTCGTGTCCCTGTCTATCGTTGTCTCTGCTGGTTGCACCGGACCACATACGTGGGCATTTAGAGGCCACGGAGCTTTTAACTTGTGCTACACTTTCAGGATATTTCTCCGTTCACATCTAAGTGCAACTGTACATTTCCACTGCAATTAACTATCCACATGCACATATCTGATTGTGCTAGTTTTGTCACATTTGTTAACTGTTGTCATTGTGCTCGCCAGATTTCAACAGATTTTTAATTGGGCACCTCCTACAGTGGCACCCTTTGATTGTGATGTGAAAGAATCAATATTTCTACTGCTGCTTCTTGATGTCACTTTCAGCATTTAACCTTTAGTTTATGAATTATGGGAATGTAAAATTCGTAACCTTTAGATAATCTAAATACTTCAGAATGTGAATTCTGCCAGTACTCGGTTTGGCCGATCCCAATTCACCCTTAGTAGCTTCGGTTATAACTCAAAGAGACCATCAACCAAGACAACCAATCACTTAACAATTTCATTTATATGCAATCTTAGATACAAAACTAAAGTTTTCAATGTGCAACGGGCTTCAGGTCTGAATGTTGAACTGACTCTGATGCTAAATGTCCTGATCTCGTTTGGTGGATTCCAACCTGCTCCTTGGCAAGTTCAGTTTTAGTTCAAAAAAGTTATAAATCAGGACAACCAATCATTTAACAATTTTCTTTATAAGTCTTGCAAGATTTCTCACAATCTTAGATATGAGATCAAAATTTTTTAATGGGGTGCTGCAAATTCAGTAGCATTTGTCACAGCCAACAGTAAAGCATATTACGGGCTCGAAATCTAGCACCTTGTAAGGGGAACTTTAAGTTGGTGCTGCGCGCCTTCAGTCCCTGCTTCATAATTTTAAAGGTGCCGGTTGATCAATGAATGAGATCGACCGGAAACACTATGTTCATAACAGTGATTAGACGCTTCATCCAGAACACAGTTCTGGAAGCTTAGAGCAGATGTCTCTTCAGCTCTCAAAGAAGGTTGGTGGTATTGGTGGTTGCTTGCATAATGCTGACCAAACACTGAGGTAGCTTCTCCTGCCATTTTCGTGTACTCTCCTGCGTTGGTGGTACAGACTAGGCAGAAAGGAGATCAGATTGCCAGCACTTCATGTTAATTAACTGCAAAAACATTGTTTCGGTTATTTATATATACACTCGATACTAAAATTGTGAGAAATTTTTATGATTAATAAAAAATGTTCGAACACCAAAAGAGGAAAATTCCTTGAAGCAAGTATGGATGATAATCTGTCTCTTTATTTCACAAAAAAAGTGAAGATTCATTAGTCTAATATTTTCAATCCATACAGCTGTCGGAAAACATTGTCACGCAACGTCATATCAAAGTCCTATACAGTGACCATTTGCAACTTCATCTCCTCAAATGACTGGTCCCGGATCAAAACACACTGCTGTCAATGACAGAGAGCCTATCAAGTGAAAAAAAAGAAAACAATACAAAAAGGAAAGAACAATTACTAACAACTCATTATATATGTATTTTGTTCTAACTCTGGAACCTTAATGTGTGATTATGGTTGTTGCTCACTCTAGTTGCAATTCTTATTCTGAAAAATTCTTAGTTGATATGTGCCAGGGCACCTAGCTATTTCTCTTTCACTCTCTCTGCGTGTGTGTGTGTGTGTGGTGAAGACAGGCGGTCGAAAGGTGCATGCACCACCAATGAGCCACGGTACATACATAAAGACTACGAGAAGGCCAACGTGGTCCTCGTCCAACAAGATGTAAGCCAGAAACCCATTTTACAAAATGCGGCCAAAGGATTGGTAGCTAGGTGTGGTTGAACAATGGCAGCTGGACCGTCTCGGTCAGCCGCGGCCTGCGATTAGGCCTTGAAATCGAACCGAGTAGCTCGCGTCTTGAACCGGTTTAGCTCGCATAAGCGACCGAGCAAATAGGACTGGGAATTGAACCAAGTAGCTCGTGCTTTGGATCGGTTTTGTTCGCGCATTCATCGACTCGGTTCATCAAGTTAAGGAGGTGAACACTGAACAGGGAAGTAAAACCAAGCGTAGGAGTTAGATTCTCCCTTTTTGTTTTGGTGCCCTCAAGTGGTCCACTAGAAGCCTTGAGAGTTCAGCTCTTGAGCTTGTCAAGGACCGCATAGACAGCATCTTTTGGGACCAAGTTGTCTCGTCATTCTTTATGGTTATAGGTTACAGAGAGCTGGATTTTCTACTTTCACATCCCTGCTAAAGGACAAGCATGAATGGAATATGTCTGCATGTACACCCTTTTCCTAGCTAGCTTTGTTCTTTTCTGCGACTTTGTTAATTAAACAAGATGACTAACTTGGCCGGCGACTAAGAATCTTAAACCAACGTGGTTCTATATTCCTCCCTTTCTCGCATGTGGTTCAAGTCAATGTTGTAAATATGGGTTCTCAATTCAAAAAGAGGGGCATAGCATAGTTTGTCAGGCCGGTGGGTTAATGAAAGTTTGGTTGTGATTCTCATGAGTATGACTTCTCTGATGTGCAACACTTTAGTTAACTTCTGTCTCATTTTCCACTCAAATCTCAAAATATCGTAGAAAGATTCAATGATGAGAATAG
The DNA here is from genome assembly GCA_011799765.1 of Nymphaea thermarum. NCBI lineage: Eukaryota > Viridiplantae > Streptophyta > Magnoliopsida > Nymphaeales > Nymphaeaceae > Nymphaea > Nymphaea thermarum. Next base: position 190,172 of record JAANDH010000133.1, on the reverse strand, counting down.
AGTGGGGTATGGGCTGAACTGATCCATATGAAAAAAAAAAAAAGAAAATCTCACATGCATGTAAAGCTTTTGTGGTTGGTATTTTAAAAACAATTACAGCATATGTAATAGTATACATATGATATGGAAATACAAGGCTTCAACATTAAGACGCTTGGTTACCCTGTAGCCTGCATGTTTTAGATTAGAGTAGCATCTTATTACGTAGAATAATAAAGTTGAATGAACTGTTACTGATGTTGATCTTGTAATACAAGAAAGAAACTCACATTTTTAATTGAAATTGACCCCAAAGGCACGCTCTCTAATTAATTAAAAAGAAAAAGGTTTACATGCATAACTTGTAGTATACGCGAAAGGTACACCTGACCATACAATATTTGCAAACATAATTGTTGATTGAACAATTTGGACCCATTTACTTGCTATATAAGAGAGAATAGAGGGAAAAAAATTATTATAAGATTTTTTTTGAAATTCCAAAGCTGCCCCTTCTAAAAAAGGAAACATATGGTCTATTCTTCTCCATTATTTTGGGTGCATGGAAACTAAGAAGGACTGAACCCCTTTCTCCCTCTTTCTGTACGAGGGGTTCATGGGTACTTCTCGCCCCATATAATATACCTGTCAATTAAAATGTCATACTACTATTGTTTGTAATTCAAAAGAGTAGTACCCGCGAAAAATCAAACTGACAACCAGACTCTCATTGACTCGTCAACCCGACCAACTATACTACACTTCATGGAATTTTCACCCTCTAGTTAATATATATGTTCAAAAAGACCAAAATTGACAGACCTTAAATCATATCAATATGTTCATTACCTGCACCCTAGAGAGTACTACTGCTAGCTGCTGTCTAGAGAGAGAGGAATCATCTTTCTCTCTATCGGCTTTCTCTCTCTCTCTCTCTCTCTTTATATATATATATATATATATATATATATATATATATATATATATATATATATATATATATATATATATATATATATATATATATATATATATATATATAGTTCATAATCTTTCTTTCTTTCTCTACATAAATATTGTCACTCACATACGCGTAGGTTTGATTCTCCCTTTACGTCCGGATATTTTGAAAAACAAGTACGAACTTGGTTTTGGCAAAAGTGGGTAGCTAAGCGACCATTGTTAAACCAGTGAGTCCAAAGTTTCTACCACAAGTGACCATTTTTCTATGAGACAAGAAAGAGCCCACCATCTTTCTATAATATTATTTTAGCTCAGCCGTTTTTGGACTTGCCCGGTGGTTAGGCCGTCGCTCTCACTGGTCGTAATTCTTGAGCGAGTAATTGTACAAGAGAACAAAAGAGCTTGGAAAAAGTTCCATTACTACTGCTTGTCTAATCTTCTAAACAATTTGAACAAAATCCAAACAGTCCTCACGCTCCATAGTGACATAAGTTGCACCTAACTCCACCTGCATCTGACCACACTCATCACATCAGCACATTCTCCATACACGACCTCTATCAGCCCCTAATTCCCCTAGACCTTATGTCATGAATATGGACATAATCAAACTATCTTGAATACTTTACCAATATATATATATATATATATATATATATATATATATATATATATATATATATATATATATATATATATATATATATATATATATATATATATATATATATATATATATATATATATATATATAACTAATTGTGCCTTTGTTTTACTTCTAGATTTTTTGCACTTTTATAATCAAACTGAAGTTTGCATGAGTTTGGGAAAAAGAAGTGCAAAAACTTACTTCCGTTGAAAATCGATAAAAAACACTTGTTCTGAGACTAAAATAATGTTCATAGTGTGGCTTTTAAATGTAATCAAATGATAGTTCTCTTGGGTGTTAAGGAGCTATGCCATTAGCTTGAATTGAGCACAAAAATGTGACAAATGACATATAATTGATCAACTGCAATAAAACCCAATTGGGGTTAATGATGACACAAATCAATTAGTTGGGTATGGGGTATTAATTCCATCAACCCTAGGAAAATTATATCTTAAGAATATTGTCTCATGGTTCTTGTAATCGCATGGAGTTAAGAAGGAAGCAGGCTAAGGGCCACCTTCCTTCTTTAGGTTCTTGGTTCTTTTAATTTACACATATAATGAAATTGCAACATAGAAAATGCAGCATATGGAGAAAGGCAGTCCTTTAATTAGTCGGACAGCCAACACCATGCCGACACGTGGCATTGGCGAGATTTCCCTAGATATTGGTGACATCAGTGCAGCATTCTAAATGTATATGTGGCTTGAGTTGGTTATGAGATCACAACACACATAGCTTCAAGAAATCATACCATTGCTATCAATATCAACATTGGTTGCCTTGAGAAGCAGGGAAGACAAAAAGTTGTTTTTCCTCTTTCTTGGATATGGAAAGCTGTATGGTTCTTCTTGGAGGAGCTGAGGCATGAGCCCATGATAGTGCTACCTAACCATCCAGCTACCTCTCTTGGACCATAGTCCTTAATCGTACAGGCTCAGCTGGTATACATCAACACCATGTTCATGTTTGATTGTCTGAATATCCCGAGTGGGCGGCGCCACTTCCCATCGTGAGAAAGTTTAGTCATGTATTGAAAATTTTTGAAAATCTTTGATGAATTATAAAGGGATTGATAAATAATGATTACTAGTCTTTGAAGTAGGAACTGAAGTTGCAATGAAACAAGTTGGAATCTGCTGGTCAGATTGTTACAGTGCTTGCTGCTTAAAAAAAACTTGAATATAGAACTTCTCCAAGTTTAACACAACTGGACTACAGTCTTTAGTGGTTTTCTAACAATTATCTGGTCACTGGAACAAGCACTGATTAAGGGTGCGTGTTTGATTCAGCTGGCATTTTTCACCTCAGGTGAGAATATATATCCCTGATTTGTGCACTAGGCCATCAAACCTAGATTAAGTTATCTAGGAATTAAATTGATCATCTGAGTGATATGGGCTCTGGAGTGAATTAAACCATGAAGTTATATAACACATCGGATCAATGTGGCTCGAGAAAATTAAATTAGTAAGATGTATAACTTGAGATTGCTCATATATATTCGTACTCAATTCGATCAGAATGCAGTCTCATTTATATGTACATTTTGGCTTCCAATATTCCTGCATTACGGAAAGATATTTTATGAGGAAATTATGAAGGCTGAAGACGACTCTAAACAATCTAATTATTTTTCTTTTAAGGATTTCAAGGAGGTTCGGCTTCAAAGGAATCTTTGGGATGTAAATGACTTCAGCATCCCATTCAAGTTCTGCTCGCGATGAAAATGTAAGCCAAGAAATTGTTAGCTGTTTTCCAAAAGTAAATGCAAAGTTTTCACGTCCTCGACTTAGATTTTTCTACCTGCGAAAAGAAATATTCATGATTTGGGTCTCAACAATTTTACGCATCAAGCCAACTGGAAAGCATCCGAAATGTGGCCCCCCATTATATATATATATATATATATATATATATATATATATATATATATATATATATATATATATATATATATAATAAAGAGAGAGAAAGAAAGAAAGAGAGGGAGCTGTTTGTCATGAAAATGACTGTTGTTGAAGAGAGACATTTTTTTTTTTTTGAAAAATTCTCTTAGAAGTTTATATATATATATATATATATATATATATATATATATATATATATATATATATATATATCATCGACTGGCATGCACCAGCATGTCTGACTCAAATTTATGCCACATTGATTAGATTGATTGGCCAAGTGCCTGGTTGTCAACCACATCCATTTAGAAAATTTATGTTTTTTTAATGGTTTAAATGCTTCTGAATGAACCTACTTACCATATCAGCTCCCGATTTTTATGACAGTGGCCTTCAGTTTTTTTCAGCTACTCACTGTAATCAAACACACACTGAGAAAGTCGAAGATTTTTTTTTTTTCAAATCACTATTCAATTCTTTAAGTAGGTGGGGGAGATATCCCAATTAACCTGATGGAAGTACACCTGCACTAATGATTTCAACAGGGAAATAATTAAATACTACGTGTCGAAGCCTTGCAACTCCTCTTTTTTCTTGTTTCATTATCGGTTTGTGCTCCATATGATCAAGAAATGACATTATAATTAAGGCTTGGGAAGAAAGGAGAAGAATAAACAAAATTTTACTTGCAATGACAAAAGGTTTGATCCCTTCAATCCCAAAAGAAATTGCATGGCCCTTTTATGGATCAAAGCATCAAAGCCTATTATCAAAAGCATATGAGTATAATGAGATAATGTGATCCTCTTTTTGTTACCCGATGCCAAAATAATGCAAACTTTCCTGTTTACATGTGAGAGAGAAGTTTGGTTCAGTGTTCTCAACAGTAAAAATCATGTATTTTTGTCATAATAAGGAGGGCAGACTCAGTCGCCTCTACTGAACTTTTTTTCCATACCAGTAAAGTGAATGGTGGTGCATGCATTTGAGTTTGGAATCTGAATTACTAAACAGTTTTGGATTTGTTTTGTTCAAACTTAAGAGGCGTTAGTTAGGGTAATAGTTTGTTACTGTTCCATAAATATGTCACACGAAGGGCAGACTAAGTCGCCTCTACTGAACTTTTTTCCATACCAGTAAAGTGAATGGTGGTGCATGCATTTGAGTTTCGAATCTGAATTGCTAAACAGTTTTGGATTTGTTTTGTTCAAACTTAAGAGGCATTGGTTAGGGTAATAGTTTGTTACTGTTCCATGAATATGTCACACGAACAATACGGAACTGTTCAATGATAAACGACCTCTCAAGATCATCAAGAGACAGAATAGCTAAAGAGCTTTACTTAAAGATAATGCGTACTTGGAAGTTAGAGGAAGATTGGGGCTAATTAATTATGTTGTGTGTCATGGTTAGGTTCTGCATAGTTAGCACAGTAACCATGCTTGTTTGAGAAAATTATGTTCGATGTAGACCTTTCAAAATTTCAAAAAAGTAAAGTTTGACCTGTCCATAAATATGTGTACGATGCACCACATGCCCTTGATCAATACGAGCGCCATCAATCAATTTCACGTCCAAGTGGACCAAGAACTATTCACATGCGTATAAATTTTGAAAGAAAAAATTTTCCCACCTTGCTTTCCAGATGCCCGTCCCCACAGTCGAACAGTCGATTCTGCAAACACTTTTCAAACGCTGTTCACGTAGCCGTAAACGAAAAAGGAAGGATGTTGAGGCAAAAGGTTTACCTTAAGGATGAAGAAAAGACCTTTCCTTGGTCGACCTTACGTAAATTTCAAGGTTCTCAATTCCCAAGGAAAAAGATTTCCTGGAATGAAAAGTTTGTTCCTTATTGACCAAGAAAATGCACCCTTGGCAGATCTGTATCTTTTTGTGACACTGAGTGAAACTAATACACTAGCTGACGTGCGATTAGAGCTCTTGCATCCTAATACTACTTCAACTTTCACTGGGACAGTGAGATATTCTTCTCCTGCACCTAAAGGCTCTTGGGCAGTAGTTAGAAACTTTAATTCGGCCATCATAAAAAATTTCTGGCTCTGCCTCCATCTTGGAGATTGGGGGACACCCCGGCCATGTGGGATTTGAGCCGCTCGATGCCCTATCAATTTGACTTGGCGACCTTTCACAAGTCGGCCCAATTAGAATAAGTCAGTTCTCATCAAAATTAAAATTTGTGCATCGCATTGTACAGCTAGGCTCTAAGTTAAAGGACATTTTCTTAAAGTGAAAGAAGGGCAGAGGCAAATGTGAGTAAATGTAATGGACAACTGTCCACATAAAGCTACAAAAAAAAATAATTATTTTTATATTGACAATTTGAAAAACTTTTTTTATCAAAAATTCTTGGCTCCGCCCCTGCTTAAAAATATATTCGAGGTCTTCAATCTCTCCCTCTCAAAACTTGCCGTTATTGATTGAATCCTTGTGCTGGGAGATTGAATTCCTGGAAGTTGCAAGAATCAATGGCTGGAGAACACATGGCCTGTGGACAAACTTGAATTATTAAGTTCCAGTTTTTCAACCATATGCATAATAGGCTTGTTTCCTGGTGCATGTGGGCGTTGCGCACAAAAACAAACACTTAAGTTGGCACTCTGCCCACGATAGACTGTGGTCGGAGGAAGCCGCTGACAGCATCTTTGGAACGAATGAAAGAGGAAGTAAGGTGGAATGGTAGATTTTGAACTATACTGTGTCTTGGAAGATAAGAAAACACGACTAATTTATTTCTTTCACAGAATCGTACGTGTTTAGTGAACAACTGCCATTTTTTTCTTTCTGCTTTTCGTTCTGCATCATCAGCTACCGGATGATCATTCTTTTAACCTGTCAAAAGATCTTCTTTTGCTTCTGAAAGGGGAAAAGTTGAAGACGTCACTACAGGGAACTTTGCTTTCCAATTGCTTGAGCGATAGATTTTCTTCTGCCATTGATTAACTTGGCTTCTGATCAGGACCATCAACCCTTACTGCTGAGGTGGGAGAGGTCAATTTTCCAGTACATGTTTATTTAATGATTTTACTGTGGAGTCTTTTAATCTGCGTTCACCACGTATACGCAGTAAACTTATTATTTGTCCGGGCCGTTTAAAATCGCTTCTTCTTTTACAGCATTTTGAAGTTGGTTTTTTATTAATTCGACGGCATAGATGAATTATGAACATGATAAATGTATATTTCGTGACCCCGTGTGGCTTTTTCTGAAAAAAGAGCTTAGAAATACCAGAAAACATATTGTCCATGATATTTGCGAGTGGAATTCAAAAAAGCTGGTATAAAATTCTTTTGTATATTGCAATATTGTATTCATACATATTATATATAACCTTACATATTCATTTATGACGGAATATGCACGCCATGACAAACTATTCGCTCCATCTCTTCTTTGTCCTACAAAGCGTAGTATTGCAGGAGTTATATATGCATTATATAGTTTGTGGATTTCTACAGTTGTATTTGGACAAAGAAATCCTCAAGCATCTTATACTACAATGCCTGATGCGTCGTGTGGGTTTAGTCACATATATATCAGATAGCCAAGAATGAATAGAGGTCAAGACAGCCGGATATATATATACATATATATATATATATATATATATATATATATATATATATATATATATATATATATATATATATAATCCTTGAATTCTTTTGAATGAAAAAGTCTTTCGACCTCTTATAGCATATCCATTCGATGCATTATATGGAGTAGTTATGAATAAATGCATCTCAACAAGGTCAAGAAAAAAAAGATATATATATATATATATATATATATATATATATATATATATATATATATATATATATATATATATATATATATATATTGTTCGAACGTACTTAAAGGAAATTGTCGTGGCCGATAAGGCCAAACTTCGCCAATCTTTAAAAAATAGGAAAAGAAAAACAGAACTGGAACGTTTATATTTCATTTGTATTTTAGTAATAAAATAAATTCTTCTTGGTTTAGAGTACCAACAAAATCCTGGTCTGTTTCACTTTGCTAGGACGCGTGGTACGGCCGGGGTGACAATCGATGGTGTTTCGGGTCCGGATTTTCAATTCGATCTGAATTCGAGTTGCCAGATTCCGTGCGGAGAATTGGATGGGCTTCCTTCCCCTTGTGGGTGAAATGGATTAGATTTCGATATTGGGATTGGATCTGCATTCGATCCATATCCACATCCCTTTTACTGTGCTCCGCTTCCGGATAAAGGCAAAAGTACGTTAGGTTATTGCATGGAGTGGCTTTCCCACTTGACTCATCGCCACCACCATTGCCTTTACATTTGATATATTCCCTCTATTATTGTTACAAGAACTCTCTGTCTCTCTGTCTTTCACACACTCTCTCTCTCTCGATCGACCATTATATTAAGTTTAACTATACAGATGTGTTTTTCAGGGTTTATTTAATAAAGATCTGCCCTCCAATCGCCAGATATACATTTGAAATGTTGGTTCAATGATCCAAAACTTGATGGTATATATATATATTATGTCGACCATTTAATAATATCAATCTTGTCAATCAGTTTTAAGTCATTGCACAAGACAAATCGAGACGTGTGACTCGAATACCTTTGGCAAAGGAATTAACATACTTCGGTACTTTTATAAAAAATAAGAAAAATGCCCTTAAACAAGAACAATTATCATCTCTCCCTCGTTTTCTGTACATATATATATATATGTTCACCTGCAATTAATTTTACAAAAAAATAAACGGCAGATGAATACAAAGCAGAGATGGTGCAGAAAACTGTCAAATTCTATGAAGAAGTTGTCTTCATTGAAGATGAAAAATCTAGCAAAGCACACCGAAACACACAAAAGCACGTAACTGATGAGCTCTACCATGGAAAAAAATGAAACTGCTTTATGGTTCTTACATTTGGGCCGTCCCTTCTTTACCCAGTGAATGTACAAGCTTTCTCATCATGAACAGTAACACTGGTCCCACGGGGGGGCCTCTTCTTGCCGGAATCCGGTGTCAATTCCAGCCGGCAGCCATGTCGGAAAGAGGTACAAGCTATTCCCGACATCGAGCAAGAGATCCGGTAGGTTAAAGAGTACCTCATCCTCATCGTTCTTGGCTGCAGTCGTGGTGGTGGTGGCGGTGACGGTGGTAGTGGTGGTGGCGGCTGGAACATGTTGTCCCGGCGACTCCGGGGACTCACTATCTGGCTTACGAGCCGACTGCACTTGGGGCTCCTCCAAAATGAAGGCCGCAGCCTTCGCCGCAGCTGCCTGGATGTCCCGAGGAGACGCCGTCGCCGGCCTGGGTAAATTGGCGGCCAGCTCAGGGAAGTTGAGGTACGCAGCCTGTCCTTTTATTGTCAGCGCCGCGACGTCGTGAGCACGCGCTGCCATCTCCGGCGTCGGAAAGGTGCCGAGCCAAATCCTCGACTTCTTGCGCGGCTCGCGAATCTCCGACACCCACTTGCCCCAGTTCCTCATCCGAACACCCCGGTACAAGGGATGCTTCCCATTGCTGCCAGCCCTGCATCGCTTTCGGCCCTCGTTGTCTCCGGTCTCGGGCCATTCCGATGACGCTTTTCTGTTTGTTTCGTGACATTGACCGCTGCTAATAGCCCGGCCACATTCCGGCAGACTCTTGACCCGAGCTGCGGCAATTGCGCTGTTGGCGCTGGACCTGCTGGTTGAAGTGGTGGCCAAGGAAGATGAGGAGGAAGAAGAAGATGAAGAAGAAGAGGCAGAGTCCTCTTGGATGTGTGGCTCACCCATGATTGAGGAGTTGGTGTGGTCTGAGAGAATCATCAAAGTGTGTTGCACCAAGCTTTTATGATTATGGGTGTTTATGAAAACCAGGCAAGTGGGTCCCAACCAAAAAGCTAAGGTGTCACCTCTTTTCTTTTTCACCACATTGATTTATATGCAAACGTTTGCAACGATGACCGCCGAAATTATTTTAAGGTCAAGCCGCCTGCCAACTTACATATCGCCAAACCTCACTAATTCTAAACAACCCATCTCGCCAATTCCATCGACTTTGATGTCTCGAAATCGACGGTCGAGATGACGTCCACGTGACAATATCAAGGTTGGATTTCTTCTACTTCAATTCAAACAAGAAATTCTTTTTCATAGAAATCTTAAGCAGCCCTATTACAATTTGTTAACTCTAGAGTCTTAGGGAGGATTTGGACGATACCCTTAAGAATCAACATTTCATGGAAGCCAGCTTTATTAATAATATGTTTCTGAAACCCGATGTTGAGAGTTTAGGGTTTAGGGTTTTATTAACATAATTTAGACCGAAAACATATTAGGACATGAAAACACATATTTGTACATTAAATGGTACTGCCACTTATACAAATTTGAAGTTATGTATGAAGCGCTAGACACGCTTTGATGGATTGTGTGGCTTTATTTTAAAAACCATGTGAAGGCACAGAGGCCTTGTACTGGATTGAGGGTGCTCAAGAACAATGAACAATGAGAGAGGGGGAAGCTTTTTTGCCGCTTTCCGCTGTACCAAATTCGTGTATTTGGCTGTCCTGGATCCGAACCATCGGCATCTCTATTAAGAGCCCGAAAAATTCCACGAATAGGTCCAAGAAGGAAGGGGACCCACTAATTGGCCTATCGTTGCTGGGGCCCGGGGGCAGGTCATCGGAAACTCTGCATCTCCCTCGGAGGAGGATATGCCATGCCTTTTCTCCTCCTCCTTTAGCTTTAGAAAACGAGCATGGGGTTCACGTAGCGAAGGATTTGATTTGTTTTTGGCCTTGTCACTCTCTCCACATGCTAACGAGTGCATAAGACAATGCAATGGTGGGAGCGCGACATGGCGATGCCTCTGGAAGCTTGCTAAAAGCAAAACAAAAGCGTTCATGGCCGCCTTCTGAAATTCTTCGTGAGCAGATGGAACGTCATCATGACGACGACGATTACGATTAGAGGAGTTTTTCATTGCAGTGACTGACTGAACTATGGTTTTAAAATTTTAACAGGAGCTAAGAGCCGACATAGAGTTTTTTTTCAATTTTTTTATATATATTAAACTAAAATTTCTAAAAAACTATATATTTGTGATCCCCGTTAAAATGTTAAACCCCCTAAACGAAGAAATCCTATGTCCGGTATCTGTAGTTTCAGAAACAATCAGAACCAGACGTCCTGGAACGTTCCAGTGCCTGTTCTTAGCTAGAACAGCGATGAGGTGCACGCGAACCCCTCTTCCAAAGTGTGGTTGCCGCGAAATTCACACATATTCTTGCGGAATTTAGACTGCGACAAACATTTGAATGAACGGCAGGAAAAAAAGAAGTCGGCTCTCTGTAAAAACATAATCAGTGTGTAAAATGATGTATGGTGGGTCATGATAATTTTCTCAACATCCCATCGTCCAACTCTTATAATTTCTTCTCTTTCATTTTTCTTTGATTTCGATTATATATATACAAACCTGAGTTTCCATAACATATGGGAACTTCCTCTTATTTTCCAAATATTTGAAATGTATGCCTATGATAACTCGGTAATTCCTTTTCAAAATAAGTTTAACCTCTATTTTAGCTCCTAAGATAAACGATTGAATGCCACATAATTTGGTCCTTCCTGGTGTTTGCAGGTCTAGTTGGGAGCATAAATTATTTTCATTTTACTGTGAGTTATTTACTTTGCTATAATCTCCTCTTAAGGGGCTTTGTGCCTTGAAATTTTCTGACTCCTTTGCCAGCAGCTTTCAGATTGCAGTTTGGCTTGCCATTAATTATTCCCCTTGTCGTTTGGATCGGGAAATTGCTGGCGCTAAAGAAAATGACAGGAGCAAACAATTTCGTTGTTTTTCAAGAAAGTGATCATTAACTGCTCTCTGTAACAGGGGAAAAAATAATATAATACGAAGCATGCATCAAATACTGAGGCCATATTCTGATTTTCAAAATCCATGCTACGCTGAGAAATATTTCCATTTTTTTTTTTTTTATAGAAGGACGGTATCCCATTTAACCAATGGGGGCATTTTGGTCATTTTCACCTCATAACACATAGCTAATGAACCTATCACATGCAAGGGCAAAACCAAGAAATTTTCATGAGTTTTGAATTATAGTTTCAAAATTTTGACTATAATTTTTTCAAAAATTTTATATAAAATAAATATATTTTTTTTAACTTACATTTGTGGGAGGGAACTGATGACATGCTTTCAAAAAGTTGAATTAGATGTGGTACTCGATGAATTTTATTTGATGATATTTTATTGGAAAACAAAGGCAGTAGAAAAAAACAAAATTAATTTGCTGTAAATTAGTTGAACACTCGTACATCTCTTTGACAAGGACTTTATGCACAATACACACACAACGTGGAGTTCTGATTTAACTTAATTTCCGTGTGGATGGTAGAATCCATTTTTTAAGCAAACAGGGCAATTGGCTACAATTAAAAAAAAAACATAGCTGTGACCTTGGGGTTTCAAGGGGGTCATCCTAGATATAGGATAAGAAGAAGAATCATTTTTAAAAAGAAGATGAAAAAATATATGATAGGGAGATGAAAAAGAAGCAAGTATGTGAAAGAAGGTATATATATATATATATATATACGAAGGGTTAAACGTGCCGTCTTTCACATTATAGGTAGAGTGGTCACCTGCCCTTTGTTTATTGCAACTAGCGTGTTGGAGCAGCTAAAAATACACATGTAAGTTTTTACGAAACCCACGTGACAACTGAGCAGTGAATTTTGGTTCCATCTCCTGTAAAACTTTTTGAATAAGAAACTGCTTTTGAAATGGGAAAAATTTTGATGTCATAACAAATCTACAACTTGAAGCACAAGAGACATTTTGGGGATTTGTCACATTGCGCACTTAGCTTTGGTATTCTTGAGCAAGGTTAAACACGTGACATTGGAAACGGGTGGGTGGCTTGGAAATACTTTCCCAGGAAACACTTTTCTTAGGTCTCCTTGAAAAGGATCTAAACCGATTAATTGTGTTCCACAATTTTCATATTTCTCTAAGCAGCGTGATTTTGTAGTGCCCAATTTTGGTCACTTCTTTCGTACTTCGTTTAACAGATGTTGTGCAGGAAGAAACCACCATGGACAATCTAATACAGAGGTCCATATGCTTAGAAACCCAAAAGAAAATCGAATCTCAAGTATTTTCTGACCATGGCCACCAAGTACAGCGTGCAAGAGTTTTACTGCTGCAAGAGTCCCATAAGCGTCATTTTCCGAGCATGGAGTCTGCACAGGTTCATTGTTTTTGCCACTGCTGGACTGGGTTTTCCTCCAAAACACTAAATACTACGCACAGATTTTCTCCAAAAATTAAAGTTTCAGAGGTCCCACCTAGCTACACACATCGTTTTCTGAGATTGGGAGTCATTAATTTCGTCGTATAACCAGAGGACGGAAGAACTCAGTAATGTGATTCATAGAATCGTCAGGTCTGGTCCAAGTTCCGTTACATTTTCAGTTCAAAGCATGATTACTATTTTTGTTTCAGAAACGAGAAAATTGTCGCTCTATGAAGTCTTCTTAAAAGATAGGATCCAATTTTAGACAAGAAAGCTGATGAATTTCTACATTTCTGTAGTATTCAAGGGTGCCAGGAAGAAACCTAATTAACTAAGTTTTCTTTTCTTCTTGTTTTTGAATTTTGAGAGAGGAAAAGGAGGTCTGGTCAAAAATAAAACTCTACTCTTGGCACATCCTCAAAACTGTATCCCAATAAACCATCACCAAGGCATGTATTAGTTCAATAAGTCAAGTGCAATACGAACCCAAATGGGAATCCAACACCCAATTGCCCATTTTCCAGGATAAACTAAGATAACTGAGATGGAACTAAGGTGATATATACCTATCAGGTTAGACCATCTTCCTGCAGAGGAAATGGCAGTACCTGTGCACCACCTTCTTTGAAGGCTTTTTGGCCATTAATGGATGACGTGGTCGAAAGAATTTATCTCACCAGATGAAGTTGGGACGAGAGCAAATTGAAGACATCTGCCACAAAAACGCTCATCAATGAAGAAGAGCCACCTCGCATCAGAAGGAAGCCTGCATTCCACCATGGCTCCTGTCACTGCAGAAGGGTTTCGTCAGCAGGCGCAATCAAAGTCTCGAAAAGTGGGTCTTCTTTTGTCCCACTGGGCCCAGGCCAATGTTCTGGACGATCTTTGTGACGTGTTCCATTTCGTCACAATGACCTCTGCCCACCTCGTGAAATTAATGTCATTAAAATTAGTTGAGTTCCATGCCACTAAAGGTTGGTTGGTCTCTCTCTCTCTCTCTGTTTAATTTCACCTCTATGGTAAGGTTGTGCTTTCTCCTCGTTTTTCTTATGCAATTCTTCATTTTTTATCTCTAAGTACTCTATAGAGGTTCTGGGCCGTCGCTCATTTTAGCCCTTATGGTTTTCCACAGATGTTCGATAAGCTAAGATGGGATCGGCTTCCTTCAACAGTGGCTGATGGTCAAGGCTTCAAGCAGAAACGGCTGCACTGGACAGCGCCTCCCGAGCAGAGCAGGGGCAGCAACACAGTGGAAGCTACCAACCATCACTGCCACTCCTCAAGTACAAAAGGGACTCCCACCAATAGCGGGGTTGTGACTTCAGCATTTCCAGAAGTGGGCAGAATTCAGTTCCTGTAATGAGGCCAAAAGTGCCTGCCATATCTTGATATGATCATTCTGTCTTGTATACCATGGCGTCGCTATTCTCCACTTCCTGGTTGATTCCCTCTGCTTTTTTCTCCTTTCCTCTTTTCAAAAGGATTTCTGACACAAGGAAAGGTCTGTTGAAATCTAAAAAGTTCAGAAACTTGGAGGTTTTTCAGGAAATGGGTGGAAGAATATGCTCCGGGTTTTATAGAAACTTCCTGGGGTCACAACCTTCTAATTTTCTTTCTCCCTGCACTCTTTATCAGCTTTTCTGTGTGTTTGCCCACGCACTTTCGCTTTCGCAGAAGGCTCAAGAGTTGCGCTTTTCTAAGAACCGTTCAACTTTCCTTCGCGGCCTAAGAACCGTTCAACTTTCCTTCCCTCCTTTGGAGGTACAGTTCTCGGACGCACCAAATTGCAAAATCTTCGACAGAAACGAGTTGTGAAGTGCGGCCGGCTTTGGCTGTCAAACAGAGGGTCGCGATTGGAATCTCAAAGACGTCACCATTTATACAAGTCAAGACTGGCTAGGTCGTGGAGGACTTTCCGTGCTTCAAGGAAAAATTTACAAAAGAATGAAAAAGGAAAAGATGCCAAAGGTTTAAGTTAATAACGAATCACTGTTCCACTTTTAAAAGTTCACAAATAGACATAACTTTTGAGAAAAAATTATCAAAGAGCTGTTTATTACTAGAATAATAAATATTATTTTTTATATAAATTACAAAAATCTCTCTCACAGAGAACCACTCTTCCTTCTTAACTGCTAAAAACTGTTTTCCTTTTAAAAAAAAAATTGTCATTTTGTATCGAAACTTAATATTTTTCATCAAGAGGTGGCTTTTGAGAATTTCTCTCCCATCTAAGTATTGGGTGTCAGTAGGAAGGAGCTAGCTTTCACACCAGCCTTTCTTAAACACTATAGAAGTCTTTTTCTTTTTCTTTTTTTGAATTTCCAATCTTTCAAAATTTTCATAGGTTTCAAGTCCCATCTTTATACACTTTCAGGTGAGTGAAGGAGACCCACTGAAGTTCTCACTCAACCCCTTATCTTTCTATGCTATATTGCATGCTTTAAGTGTTTCATGGTGTCGTTCTACTGTGCTTCAACTTACGGATTGATTGCTTTTTTTTTTGCAATACAAAAGATTGATGCTCCAAACAATTGAAATGTTGAAATGGAGACTGTTTGCCTACCAACCCCACCTGCACCTTCAACCGTTATGTCACCCCTTATAGACCCACTTTAGAATAAATTGAAACCCCAATATCACCTGCTTCCTTATTGTATCATGATCCGAGGCAACATAATCTCTCTCTCCCTCCGAACCAAAATTAAGGGCACTATTCTTGGAAACGGCTTTTTTCCATGCCCACTTAATGGCAAAATGCTACCGGTTGCCCTTTCTAACGTTCCATGTTTTTTCCAAACTTTTGCGGCGGACATCACATGAAAAATGAAGCAAATACAGATAGAAGATAACTTCACGTGAAAAAGCAACAGACCTTTGGATGCAAAGTCTGTTTCTGCTTCATATCTGTCATGTGTCAACCGATATGCGTCGGCGCAATGCATTGGCCTAATAGCGTTGGGGAAAAATACTAGCCTTAGTGTAGAGGGAAAAAGAGTAATAAAAGGAAAGAAACAGGCCTACCAAGTATCCAGACGCATCTCGGTGAGAGACCTTAAGATGTCTTATGAGAAATCAACGCTGTCACAGTCTGAACTAATGAAAAGAAGGGAAGTAAAATTGTCACAAATACGAAATTGAGATCCATCTTGTTTCCTTTAAGAAGGAACGCTAGACTATCTTTTAACGCTGCTAAGTGCTTTCATTGTCCACAATTCACACTGACTAAATTTCAGGATTATCCCGTGCTAAACCACTGCCCATATCAGATACAATCCTTCTTCACAGCAAAAACATATTACAATCAAAACAAATATTTTGACTTGTCTGTCAGTTGGCAAATATATGGTAAGTTAACACCAACATCAATAGTTCTTTAAGCTAATTTTAAACAAAATAAAAATAATAACAAACTCTACTGTTGGGACGTAAATTGCACATTTCGGTGCGGTGTGTCAAGGGTAGTTCGCAGAAGCAGTGATATACTAGAATGGCAAGCCACACATCGAGCTACGGTGTTGAGTTCTCTGACTGAGATTGCAGCTCGAGGGATGGTTGGTGATTACTACCAGAAGGAAGGCAGCAAGGAATTTAGTCGGGGTCTAGAGTTTTTTCTTTGCCATATCTCTAAACTGCCATAGAAAATAAGTTAAGAAACTCCCTGTTAAGACAGTATTGTTTAGGCGTTTTCTCCAATTCATGAAGGAGGACGTTGCCGCCTATGAACATGTATTCCGATGCGAACCGGTGGGGAGAGGTGTCTCCCTAGCCTTCATTAATTAAAAAGCGAGCTGTACAAAATAAGCGGAGGGCAAAAATATGTATTCATGAACTTTACATTGCTTGTCAGCGGCAATTGAGTCAAGAATCCATGTTCATCTGCCAGAAAAATGTCCACGGCATTCTTATCATTTTAAAATCCTTCCAAAATTTCATTAATATTTGAAAATAAACGTGATCATAGGATGATTGGTAGTTGCAACATCTGCCACCCTCCAGTACAATACAATGTAAAATCTACCGACACGTACCTAAAGAACCAAACAACAGGGACCACCTGATGGAAGAACCCTGCAAAAGTATGAATAGGACCACACAAATGTAACACATCCAACTCCTATATACGCTTCAAAAGTAAATTCATATTGGTTATTTCAAAAGGCAAAATTAATGTAAACTCAGAATCCGTTACGCTTCACTCGTTGGACAGCAACATTGGTTTGAAATGAATCACAATTAGAAAATGTGTTGTAGTAACAACGCAAATAATTCGGCTTGTAAAAAATTGCTCGGTACAAGTTTCAATTTCAATCGGATGGCATGCAAACAGCATGCACCTTGATCTTCTCTTCCTATGGCTTACAGAGATGAGATCCACCATGCTGGTGCCCGAGAAGGATCAATGCTGTGCATAAATTAGAGCTTGATCTACAACTACAGAACAGATTAGCTTCTGGAATGAACGTGCCCTTGATAATTGATAATTTGCTATTGCACTAGCACAATCTGCCATGCAATCTACAACAATGATTGTAGAAAGAACCAATGAGGAAGCAAGATGAAGCATTACTCCAATCTCACGGTTGCATTGTTGTGAGTTGGTATAAGCACAACGCATGCCTGAGGACAACGATAGCACACCACCATAAAATCCATTCCATTGTTGAGAGCCAAGAAGTTCTATATTGTATTCCAAAGAGGTATCCTAAAAGTGGATGGCTCGTGAGGTTGCACCATGAAATGCCGAGTGTTTCTACATTTGCTGGATGGTGCCATCTGTAATCGTTACCAATATTTCGTGTGAACAACAGTAGGAGATGCACCTGAAACACCAGCAGCAGGGAGCCGTATGCAGTGACTACAGCTTTCCCCTGAGGTTGCTGAACGATATCAAATCATTCTCAATTAGAGATAGGACATAATCAGTAACGATAGAGCTGAAGCGCCTAACAATAACTTAATCCACTGATGTAATATCTTCTCCACAACCAAACCCATGTTCACTTTATTCATTGCTGTTGAAGCAAACATTGTTCTTTCTCATAAGCTCTATATTCTCAGCAATTGTAGAACCTGCAGTCCCAACAAAACCCAGTGAAGCACAACTGCAGATCGTCTCCTCAATGTACAAAAGAATGTCAGGTATAGTTTTAGAAGAGCAATCATTGTCTCTTCTTGGTGTATCATGCATCTTTGGAAGAAAACCAGACCTAATGCCATGCTCTGCAGCAAGGACCTTCTTACCAGTCTGTACCACCAATTCATCTTCTTCATGCAAGCTGTAGAGCTTATATGATTTAACATCATTGGTTAAATCTCCCAAGTATGTCCCAGTCCAATTAGCTGGAGGCAGATCAGTCATCACAAATATGTGAATACCATCTCTTCTGCTATTACTGTCATTCTTCAACATCTGAATCTTTTCCTGCAATGCAGCAAATGTCACATTCCAATGGTTCTTAAACTGCCCATCTAGCAGCCGAAGCTGTGTACATAGAAAAGGAGACTTTATTGTGTTCGCAGCATAACTCTTTCCAGCTCTCACAATTTCTGGAGTAAATGGAAGAAACTGGATCTGACCAAGCAATGACTGTATCCTTCCATCTCTTGGAGCAGCATGGATATCAATGTATAGCTCAGAACCTTTATAAGGAGCACTAAAAACGCTACCAAAAGATAGCACAGTGGCACTGGCTGCTTTGGAACCAGGCCCCAAGGCCTTGTACACGTCCTTTTTCTTTCTAACATAAGAAAACTTCTTCTTTGCTTGTAGCTCTTTGCTGGGCTGGAAGGAATCCAAAATCTCCTCCACATTGTTTTGGTAGGTCCAAACAGTAGTTCTGCAATCTTCGTCTACACCATAAACACAGTCAACGACATCCCTCCCCAATCCAGATAATAAAGAACCACATTGCTCAAAGCTACTCCATGATGATCGCCCCGTAGAAATGCCACAGCAAAGGCTACCAGTGCAAGCTAATTTCACATCAATGCCACACCATAACTGGGCAAAAACTCGGAAATCAATCATTCTAACTGAAGAAGATGATTTCAATGATGACAGATCAACAATATCAGCTATTGAAATATACCTGCATTTGATATTGAAGAAAATCATCATTCAAAATATTGACCAAAAATTTAAACAAAGAAGTGACGGAGAAGAAAGAAAGACAGATAGATATATCGACTATGAGTCCATTCATCAAAATCTCAACTCAACTTGTTGCTTGGAAATCGAAAGCTTCAAATAAACAAGAACAAGATCAAGACAGGAAAAAAATATAAATTAAACCAGAAGCAGGGTAAACACAATTAAAGCTAAGGTAAAAACAAAAATAAATCAAACCCCAAAAAGAGAGAACCAAATGCACCCAAATTGTTACGGAGAAAGTCGTCACCTCCGGCTGTGAATCATTTGAACAATGCTCTCCCAGACAGCGAAGCGAAGGTCCACCGGGTTCTCCACTCTGAATTTAGGGCAACTGCCAAGGGCAACGGCATGGTGATTCAGCACAGGCGGCACGATAAGTGTCCTGTTGAGTATCCCTGCCATGAGCAGCGCATTCTTGAGCTCTGAGACCTGGTTGCTGAACCCACTGTGTGGGGCGAACCATAAGTATTTCTCCCCAGGAGGGAGGAACCCTAGGTTTTCTCCGATGGCATTGCATTGCCAGTCAGGGTTTTGAAGTTTTCGAGCAATGAATGAGGGGTTCGAAGAGTGGAAGGCAATGATGACCACGAAGAGAAAAAGCGGAAGAAGGAATTTGCAGAGTCTGGATTTGAGGAGAGAAATTAGTGTCACGGATAGGCTTTTCTTCTTGATCGGGTTTCTGGTGAAATTGGAAGGTGGCATTTGTTTCCGCTTTGAAGATTTTCTTCGGACAGGATTTTTCCTTCTCGGCGAGTGAGTAATATGGAGCTATTGCTACCTACTAACCAAATCCCGAATTACAGACCCCATGTATGAACCATATTCCCACAAGAACGTGGCAAACAGTGAGGAAAACCCATCAGACCCTACCAGCTCAAATCAATCTGCAGAGGTGCATCCCTGATGAGAACCAAACACACGAAGATCAATGATCTCCATCTGACAAATACGAAGACTACAAAAAATTGAAATCCGATAGTACCTCCATCTGTTGCTTGTTCCAAAATAGAAAACGAGGGATGATATTTTACACCTACCGATTAAACGATCCGGAATTTCTGAAACCCCACCATCAAAATGAAAAAGAAAAAATCAATCCATGCATCTTCCTTCTCCAAATGAAGCATTATTCATCAAAAAAAGGGTGAAAAAGCATAAAAGTAGGGGGGTCAAGTGGAAGGAGAGCGTAGACCCTAGTGACGTGGCTATCTTGATTGCAGGTGATGTGGAACAAAGTACAAGGATTCACGAGCGTCGGATCTCTGCAAGATGATGTTGGGATCGGTCAAGCTCCTTCTTGGAGCATAAACGGCGTCGCCTTCGGAATGGGCGAGAAGAAGGAGAAACAGAAATGGATGCAGATCGCCCACCTTTCATACTCCAACGGAGGAAACGGGGGAGCGGGAGAGTGCGCGCGCTTAACCGGCCGAAAGAACACAAAAAAAAGTTGTAGGTCGCACCGATGCCGCAAATTTTAAGAAATAGTCCGACAGCGGAATCCCATGCAATCAAACGCGCACTAAACTAAGTTGCGGTTAACGGGGCTCGAGTTAATAACTTGAAATGACAGAGAAACCCAAAGCAATTTAGCAGTGATAAAGTGTGAGTTCATTTATCTATATCAATGTTTCTTATTATATTTAATATTAATCATGCATTTTTTATTATGTTTAGTAGTTTAACTACATGATTACTTATATCCTAATAGCATAGTCTTTGGCTTATATTTCAATAATTACATGATCTTTTTTATTAATTTTAGAAATTTTTCCAAAAATAATTATATTAATAAAGTTGGACATATTTTTGTTTTTTACAAGGTGAAATGGTAAACTTTTACCGATTTACCAATTGAACAAGCTAATGAAATTTGTTTTCTAATAATAAAAATATGAGTCCGTTTTTCAACATTAAAGGTTAGGTGCGTATTCTACTATTGCCAATTTGTTAGGTGTGTTATCAAATATTTCTTCAGCATGTTTATTGCAATATTAGCGCGCTAAAATTATTTTTAAAATTGTAGATTACTTTAATTTTACCAATCATCTAAAATTTTGAATCCATAACTCAAAGTGAAGAACAATTCAACTTGAACCGGGCATGGTAAACTTACACCTTATGGCAGTTTTCCACATGAATTTAATTTGTGGACAAAGATTCAAGCCCATAAATTTGCAATTTTGTTGCCTTTGTTGAAATAATGCACTATTTTCATAATTTTCTTTTATACGAATACAAGTCGATGAATAATCCATCTCTTTTTCCTTGCTTGTGGTTTACTCGTGAACAAGCTGCAAACGCCAAAAAGTTTGCAGATCACCAACCTTTTCTAAATAGTTATCGTCTTTCTCTCTTGATTATGCACATAATAAAGTGATTGGGGAGTTTATTTCATATGGGCCAAATCCTTGTTCGCTTTAATTAATAAGAAACCAAGATACAGTCACCGAATGATACCATCACAAGTAATGTAAAAAGATCGCTTCCTTTTAATTAGTTCCTTTCTCTTTAACTGCATACAACTTGATTGGTATGAACTATGCCGCCCAAGCCAGTGCACATCTGATTATGGTTAGAAAAGGAAAATAATCTCTAAGTCATTCTATCAGCAGAAAATATGCAGACCCAAAAAGAACCAAGTACCAGAAAATGATTCGACAATGGCCAAACTGAAGAAATTCTTCCAAGTTGGGTTTGCAAGATTCGTTTGCAGGTTTAGCATGGTGCATTCAGCAGAAAGATTTCCAAGAAGTAGTTCTATTATTTAGGGCAAGTAGCAGAACTAGAAAAGCAGCATGACATCTAAAACTCCACTCATCAGCATGAGAGGCTGGTGGGGAGAGTACTATATATCTGAACCTGCATACATTTGGAACTGTTTATATGTGTAAGCTTAATAGCCATAGTTCACAGGGGAATAGTAGGTTGCACCAGGCGTCCACCCCGCCGGAATGACATGCCGGGCCACCAAGGTCTCCCGGGAGTTGAGAGAGGTCAGGCGGATCGAGAATGGCGCTTGTAGAGAATAGCCAGCATTGAGCATCCAATTGGCACCCCATGACTGTTGCATTGGCATCCACTCACTGGACAAAAGCGAGTCCCTCTGCGACTCCTGCAAGCTGACGCCGGCGAGGTCGCCATCGCCGTCTTCGAACTCGATCACTACTGAGAAGTAGTAAGGGTTCGAGCCCACGTCCACATGGAAGGCCACCTTCCTGCCGCTGTACTCACAGGGCACCCTGCATATGTAAATTATCGTGATCAATGTTGTGCCTGGTCTCCAGTTCGTGAACTTCGTTCCAAACCCAAACTGGAACTGTTCAAGAACTTGGTCGAGCACTTTCAACTGAAAGGGATGGGGGAGAGAGAATTTTACAGTGATCAGGAATTTTCGGAACAATAAGAAACTGTCGCCGTGATCAAAGGTGAACCAAACATTCTCTTTGGGGAGCTCCCCTTTTCAAAAGTCAACTAAAGTTATATGCAGCAAACCCTTAATTTCCGACTCCATTGTCTTTTTGTAGACCAATCTAATTTGTCATGTTATTTATGATGATCACGATCAAGAATTTTATATGTTTTTTTTTTATTTCTTGTAGCGCAGCTTGAAGTTCTTACTATGTGTTAATTTCTCGAGCTATTCGCGACAATTAATTAAACATGATCTTTTTCCTGTGCATGAGAGATTTTCGGAGACTAATGACGTCGGTTTCACATTTCATTGCCTTGTTAACGCCTGGAAAGAGGGAATATATTAATGGTGGAATATGAAATCGTCCTTTCTGTAATAGTTTATGTAGTGGTGCATCATATCATCTGGTGAAAAGATTGTAGAAAATTTGTTTTTCCTCGCTTCTTTACTTGAACAAGCTTTCCTATTGTAAACCTGAAATTATGCAGTTATCGCTTTTGATTGAGTAAATTGGCTCCAACTTGGTAGAACTGTTTGGGAAAAACTTCCCTTGAGGAGAAAGCAGATACCTCGAATATGAACTGCTCATGAACTACCAACCTACATTGGTGTGAATTCAGTTTTGGAGATGGAGCCATATTGAACATATGTATGGTTCACTCGCTAAGAAGTACGAATTCGCTTCATGGCTTGTTCTTTCCGCCGACAGGATGACGCTTATGCATCGCATATCTGTTAATGAATTTGATCATAACCGGATGACTAATGACCAGACCAGCGTATACATCTGTTTCATCAGAATTCAGAAGAAACAGATCTTGAAGTATAAAAATCCCGTTTTGCACAGTCCACGGTGTATACTGCTCTGAGTTTACAGTTAGTCATCTCTCTCTCTTAACATGCAACATGAGAAAGTAATAAAAAAGCATGATAATGTACCTTGAGAATTGTATAGGCAAGATGCCTGCATTTCTTAATTTGTCTGCTTTGCCGGGCAGGGCCATGGCGCCAAAAGCGGTGCCACTGAGATCAAAATGGACGGCCTCAGAGAGGCAGCCAGGACACTCATCTGCTATCACCACCCTCACTGGTCTCCCCGAGCACAGGGAGCGATCCGTGCACCTCACCTACAAAACATCATCATTCAAATGGCAGTCTTAATTAGATTCCATCCATCTCACCTCAACCCTTTCTGTTCTCTCTTCCCTTGAGGGAAACTTCATCTTTTTTTTTCCTTCGTAAGTCATGGAAGCAATCAAATAACAGGAGCCAATGGCTTACTGTAGTACTCAGGATAGAGAGGGATTTTTATTTTTCAGACGGAATCTTCATTACAATTACTTTTAAAGGTAACTAAGTTTAAGATTGTGCTTCTGCGGTGACTAACTATGCATATATATAATATATGGTTCTCCAAAAGATCAGGGTGCAGGTTATTTAATTAGTTCACCCCTGTTTCGAGCTACCATCATTCAGATACCAGAGATTAAATTAGACCACACGAATATTTTAGTTAAGTTTCAGAGAATGCAATTCTATGATAAGCCATATTCTCACAATTACAATAAATTGCTGGCAAGTATCACCTGGTAGCAGGCACCGCATCCCTTGCCGGCCTTGAAAAGAGAAGGGCCACCTGCTGCTATCATGGAAGAGAAAGGAGCCAGTCCCACTGCACTTCCATACCCACAAGCTCCACCTGCACAGCATTCAAATAAACCCCATCGTCCTCAATGCACAGTAAAGCCATCTATAATTAGACACAGCCCAGTTAGCTAGAGAGGAATCCTCTCTCTCTCTCTCTCTCCCTCGTGACCAATAGAACATCACAGATGAAAGAAACGTTGCCGCGCATGAAGTGGCTAACTATAGGTTCATCTAAGTACAAGTTTCCAACTATATTAGCTTCAACTTGGCCGTATTTAATTTTTCGTCCGATGCCTAGGACTGTCGATCTCAGTTATACGTGTAGCTATTCTCCGGCCATCCGTGGTGAACGTTTATCGTCACGAAATATATTTATTACCTTCACTGCCGTCTCCCCTGGCTTCTCCATACCACGTTGCTCCGGCAGGGAACCACCAGTGTCTTCTGGTAGGGGATAACGCGTAATGCCTCGGATAGAAGCCAAAGCAGACGGGAGAAAAAAGAAGTTGAGACGTGAACATGAAGAAGAGGAGCATACTCAAGGACGTCATTCGGACGGTGGAGGAAGCTATGCCCTTACTACGGCCTAGAAAACCGTAGCAAGTTTGGGAAGTTCTAAGAATGCGAGATGAAGGTGTTAGGGTCGCCATTTATAGAGTAGCAATGGTGCCGTTCTCACACAACAACGTAGACTAACGAGCTAACTGGTTTTTGGCCGTTGCCCCCACTCACATGGCTATAGTCAGCCAGTATAGCAATTTAGGGAGAGAGAGATTTTGTTGATCCCACTCACATGTTTAATCGGCCAAAGTGGAATTGGACTTCAAACTGAAAATGGAAGAAGTCCCACCACGTGCTGGCTGTTAACAATCATATAATATTCGAGTTTGTTAGATTTGGGAAAGTATATAATGCCATGGCGCAATAAAGTCTTTCATCTTTTGTGTTGGTGTATGTCGGTGGAGTTTCTGGTTTGTAAAGGGACCGAAAACTGCGGGCTGCCGACAAGCAGCAGGAATCGAACTTGAAGCTGATCAGTCTAGACTTGGATAACAAATCCCTTGCAAACAATTCCATGGCTTAAACCCAAGAAGAATTTTCCATCATCCAAGGATGCAGCTCCGGTGTAGCAGCCTTATTACACCATTGGCTCGATGGGCTCAGGTTTCTTGTGGACAGAGTCCTAACCCAGGTGGATATCTACTTGACTTGCCTTGGGATCCAAAATATGAAAGTCCTCGGCCGCAAGAAGAGTCAGAATACCAGTGTGTCGTCTCTATGGAAAAATGTGTCACATTGCTTTATGGTGGATGGTGGGGCTTCTCCATACTTGACCAAATGAATGACCAGGCCGGGCTTTCATCTCCACCATCAGAGCCGTTGATGGCGGTTTGTAGCCGTTGTTTGTAATTCCACCCCTGGATATCCGGGGGATTACAATTGACTCTTTGTCCGCGCGCTAATCCAACCGCCAATAAAATAATGTCCGTGCGCTAATCCAACCGCCAATAAAGTAATTTCGTTAGGTACAGGAAGGGGCGGCCACTATCCTGCCATCGGGTTCGAAAACTATATATATCTATATATAGTATTATAGTTCAGAGTCATCCAAGTGAAAACCGTTCCATCTATTACGATGTATAGTGGAAAAAAATGTGTAAATTGATACTGGATGATGAAAATATTTATTTATTTTTTCTTTTTTTTCTCAACTAGCCATCACAATGGATCAAACGTTCCTCATGAATAAGTTGGGTGACTCTAGATACATTAATTTATAAACAGATTGCTATCATACCCTTATATACTAAACTTTGATAAGAATCATCTAGACCATTGATTTCATTGATACCAAATGGTGAAGCTGAAGTCTAGTTTTTTCAATAAGTCACAATGCTCATCACAAGAAAAAAGAGAACAAAAATAAATGCGTTTTCTTGAACGAAACTCTTTCTCTCTTTTGAACGGTACTTGAGACACCTAGAAATTTAAACTTTTATATTTGCAATTTAATGTCTACGGTTTGATGATTTCATTAATGACTCGGACAAAAATTTGTCCTTTTCTACACAAGACAAGGTACGTGCTTCCTCTTCTGTTTGGTTTACGTTTGAGCATGGTGGGGTCGACCCACCTTTAGAACTTTTGCAGGCCTCTAGTGACCCTGAGAAACCTTTCTTGGGGACGTTAAGTTGACGGTAGAGCCATTACTAGATCCTGAGGATCCAAACAAGTCATTTTTTCAATTAGTTTGAACGGTAAGGCCCGTGCCCGCAACAAACTTTTACTATCATCGTCCAAAAAATTCATTTTTAAATGCAGTAATTTAACTCGGGTTTTTTCGGCATCTTCCTCGTACCAACCCCAGACAGTTTAAGTCTAATAAGACATACTTTAGCTATCATTAGTGTAATAAGTTGAACATTTCTGTTCAGAATTCAAAAACCCCCCAATCTTTCTAGCTCTCTGAAAATCAATATAATGTACGCGCACTTTGAAGCCCATTACAGCCAGAATTGCAGGTCATGAGCGAGCTTCAGGTTTACCTATTTACCTTAGGCGTGTGACCACGACCTTTCCATAGCATTCAGCAGACGTTAAAATGGTTGCCAAGATTCTCCTACGAACAGATTTGTCACTAGTTACCAAGCTGTTGTAGCGGGACAGGTACAAGATGAGGATAACAAGTCGGATAACATATATCCATCAGCCTCCTCTTGATAGAAAATAGTTTCGACAAACGCAGCGACGATGACACCAACAGATGCTGATTTTTCGTATTTCCAGATAGATGCACAAACTGTCAAACTAAAGCTCTGCCTTTTCATTTATAGAATAGTATCGAATTGTCCATTATTCCTTTGGCAAATTATCATTATACTACTCAAAAAGGTCAATTTGGTTCTAACATAAGCAGCATCTAGCAATCAGGACCAGGCCTATAATCTAGAGAACCTAAACTGCTGTTTAATAAGAGGCCTCACATATTCATAGTAACCATCTGGCACAACTGAATCATTCAGGGGCTCCTTCCACGCCTCGTGATACAGAGCTGGATAGACATTGCCATCATACCGGCCTAAGGTTGAACCCAGATAATGGTCGGTATAATTAAATGCATCAACTAAGGCCACAGCATTGGGACGTACCTGCAAAAAACACAAATCGAACAAGAGTACAAAAAACCCCTATGCTTAGTCACAGATGAAGCAAGTATTGGAGAAAGTCAAGACGACAGTCCACAGGCCCAAAGAGTATAGCTCAATGTAGTAGACCTGTCAACTGATTGTATACGCTCTTATAACAATTCTAAGATTGTAACCTTTAGTTTGAGCATTCCATACCAGAGAATAGAGAGACCTCAGCTGCTCATTGGCAAGAAGACCTTGTTCAGGAGTGATGCAGCTGGTTGAAAGGAAATCACCCAAATGTCGATGAAGAAGATGGAGACAATAGATGTTGCAAAGCACCTGAAGCTGCCGTTTAACTCCCTCCCCAGGTATATCTTGCTGCAGCTTTTCAATAAACCTGAATTTCAAGTGGAAAAGAAAGAGGTAAGTTGAATATTTCTCACCATCATAACCCCACTGTAACACATGAAGTATAAACCCAACGTTCAAGCCAAAGACCATTAAGGATCTGAATGCTCAAGAGAAGCAAAAGCTCAAGTTGACAAATTGCTAATACTAGACTATGAGAAAATAAAGACAAGACCACTAGCAATGGAAAAATAGATTTTTAACAAACAACAATCTATCGGCCCAAGTTCAAGTAGGATGGGGTAAGTGAACATAGAAAACTAAGGAGAAGGCCCTTAAGCATTGGAAAATTAGTTTTTTGCCATGTTGACTAGGACAAGAAAGAGAGCAGGATTAGCAGACCCGAGCTTTTACGTACCAATGTAAAATTCCATCAAGCCAACATTTTTTCTTGTAAGCACACCATCATCAGTATACCGACAAAGCTACCAAATGGATATGCTGGTCTCTATTGCAACGTTAATGAAACCCCAGGGGACCTGATCCCAAACTTGACAACAGAGCCACCGAAACATATACAGCTTTGCTTGGGATCAAACCAATTCTGTCAGAGATGTCGCTCCCCACTCCTAGGGTGGACACATGCCCGTTCTGAATAGAGTGCTTTCGACAAAGATAGTGCAGTGAGAGTGGACAAGACCCTCACCGAGTAGACTGTGCCTACCAACCTACACTCTCTCTCTATCTCATTTTGGCAGTTCAATGCTTTCTCCCATTCAAGGATTTTGATCTGTCTTTTGGGTTTTGGTCACTTCAGTTGAAATTTAATTTCCCTCAGTTGGACATCTACTTTTTTGGAGCTTATCCATTAGTTATTGTATTGGACTACTGCTTGTGTTAATAGACACTGATTGCCTTTCTTGTTTATTGCAGAAAAGGATTTTCGTGGTGTTTAAAAAAAACAAGTCTTCTATGGTAAATTGACAAATATGCAAGCAATTATTTCTTTTGGATAACAAAAATAATTTTAACTTTCATTTCATGTTCCTTTTTTTTAACCATATGATCGTGCTGGCCCTATTATAGATTCCAGACTCTGCAACTGCTCCTCGATTGCTTGATTGTCATAAACAGATCAAATGACCAATATCTGGATCATGAGCAACAAATTTCCTTCAATCCAGTGCCAGAGCCAGAAATTTAGTGAGAAGGGCACTAAATATATAATTTTGAATTTAAGTGGGCACTAATATGTAAATATGTGAACTGATAGTTAGGTTCTTGAAAAAGTTAGGGGGCTTATGTCCCCCACTTATATGTGGCTCCATATTGCTTCAATCCAACAAAAAAGTACTATCCTCTTCCTGAAACTCATGGAGGGTTCCCATCACATGCGGGAACAGTAGCCAAGCGGTCACACACCCAGTAAATGTGTTGAAGATTTTCTACAAAGGCAAGAATCCTGCCTCTTCCACTTGTAGAAATAAAAACAAAGGGAACTTGATAGGTTAAATTGTTTAACTGAGAATCAGACATCGGGATATGCCAACAAAGGTCCAGCCCTAGCCAGAGAGGTAGGTTAAGAATTTCAACCTGAACACAATTTAATTCAGTAACCAGGGAATCTCCTGGCATGATCTAGTTGTGGTCTGCGTGATTCAATTTTGTAATTCAAGAAAAAGAAAAAATGAAGGATCAATCAATGATGTATGGTAGATGGTATCAGGTTGACCATGCAATCACAAAATGTAGTACTAAGAACACACGAATACTTCAAAACAAAAAACTGCCTCAACCATCTTTAAACTTTTGACTTTTGAGGTTCTTCCAAACCTATGATATTTCTGAAGAAATGAATTTCAGAATAAAACATTAGCTACTTAAATTGCCAATGAAAAAAAAAAATCAAAGTTAAAGATGAGAACATACTTGGAAACGACAATCAATTGACAGTGTGCAATTGCCATCTCCAGTAGGTCAGCAGAGAGCTCAGCAAAGCCTGCAAAAAAAGGAAAATTTCAATTTTTATGTAATATATCTATGTATATTAATATAAATATATACATATATAAATATATATATATATATGTATATATATCTATATCTATATCTATATATATATATATACAGGTGGACCCTATGTATAGTGGAGATCTCTGAAGAGAGCGGCTATTGTCACACATGCTGGAGGATTCCAGCCCTCCTATATATATATATATATATATATATATATATATATATATATATATATATATATATATATATATATATATATATATATATATTTATATATATATATATATATATATTTATATATATATATATATATATATATATATATATATTATCTTTTATATATATATATATATATCTTCCAATGAACGTAAGTGCGCATGATACATGTCACTTTTTATTTTTTATGCAATAATGACATTGTTTGCAGTCTAACCTAATCCTCAAGTCCAAGCTAACAATTAACGTCAATCCTCTCTTGGATTCTAGTGTTAATCAAGCCTATCACCTTGACTGATCAAAACCAAAGCTTCCTCCTTTGACTCTCACATCTCGTCGAACCTAGCTCAGACGCCCAAACATCTTTTATATTCCAAATCTCTAGCATTCTATGTCACACATATGGCTAATCCTTGATTACACCCAAATACAGAATCTGATAACTTTTCACCAGAAATTAGTTTTCTGGAAAAAATTATACTAAGTATGTCAATGACTCTGTGACTTACAGATCAAGAAAATAAACTGTCAAAAGCCTGCTTTGGAAAGCAGTCTGCATACTCAAAGAAATCAATCATATGAGACATGGCACGCAAACAAGAACCCTCAAGATGATAATTCCATAAACTACATATTAAGCTTGAACTAGCTAAATAATATGGGAGCAAAGAAACAGAAATCACCATCTTCTGGGTTTGCTGCACTTCCAATCTGCCGGGCACAAGCAACAGCTAATCTTGTTGCCCTTGCTTCAAATACCTCCAAGATGACCTCAGGCTTCAGCCAGTCTTCAGCTGTAGAACAGCATCAGACGATGTAGTTAAGGAGCCACAAAATGTAGCATTGATAACATGAGCACCATGGAGTCATCCTTTTGTAGATTGACATGCAATACATGGTATCAACAAGCAAGATGTGAGATCCACAACAAGAAAACGATAGCAGCAATTTAGTAACGGTTCCAGCAAAGTTTTCAAAATTTCTAAAACTGCCTCCAGGAATACGAGCACTTTAGAAAGACAAGCATGATACCTCTTATTCATGGATCATTTCTTTACTACACTATATGCAAAGTTAAGCTCCCACTGCCTACCCAATCTTTGCTTTTGTCATTTTGCTTTTTTCAAAGCAAGGTGTTCCACCATAATAACACCAACTTTAAGAAAGAATCAAGAGTGCCAACTCCATAGAATCAATTAACTAACACCAGCAGTGTGTTTCCCCACTAGTACTTGTTTTGCTTTCAGGAGGAAGAACCTCATGAGGCCCTACACAGGCACTCACAAAAAGCCAATGCACTCATGTTGCACCTATAGCCACACCAGCAATTGTTTTGCAATCTATCTCCTTCATCTGACTCCAAAAGGGGGAACAGGAAGGAGACATGGCACCACCCTGGTGCAAGCATCTAGATCAGGGACAAATGCATCAATGGGAGAGAGATAGAAAGGGAGAAGTCTGATGGACCCATGTCCAGAACCATTGATCATTAATATGTGCATGTCTGTGTGATTGAGAAGGGGGAGGAGGTGTATGACTGTAAGTTGTAACCACGCCACTGCACCTGAGTTTGTGAGAACGTGCATATTTGCAGCCTCATCACCTAGTATGAACCATATGCAACCATTTCCTCATGGGAAAAAAAAAAGAAAAAAAAGAAGCCAGCAAGATACCTTTTTGGACACCACATTTACACTGCATCAAGTGCTCCACATGCCCCATATATGCAGTCACACCAACAGGCTTGTTTCCCGAACCCAGCTGAGATACAGTCTTCACAAGAAACCGTGCAACCTATAACCACAGCCCATCAGCACAAGAGGAGAATGAATGTCAATATGTTATAATACTTATGGAAATATGTACAGTTGAATTACGCAACATGCAAGAAATCATGGAGGTATTGGTGAATATCTCAATGCCAAACCCAAAAAAATCCTTCAAAAGTTTTTGCATTACTGATTTGATGGCAGACCTTTCAATGGACGCCATCTGACAAGAATTAAGAGGGTCATATAAAAAGAAACAAGGTTTCCAAAATCAAAACTTTGAGATAAGTCACCTGAGAATTGTCATGCTGCAACCTGGCTTAGGACATATTGA
This sequence comes from Nymphaea thermarum, assembly GCA_011799765.1. NCBI lineage: Eukaryota > Viridiplantae > Streptophyta > Magnoliopsida > Nymphaeales > Nymphaeaceae > Nymphaea > Nymphaea thermarum. Next base: position 158,328 of record JAANDH010000133.1, on the reverse strand, counting down.
CAAATTGTGACCTTTATGAAATGGGTTTTACACAAACAGATCTGGGAAAAAAGTCATTCTGCAGAACTTGTGTCTTACAAGCATCCTAAAATGACACGATTGTTTGATAATGTGAATGTGTACAAATTGTCAATAAGAACCCCTCTGGCACAAGATTGGCAAACCTGAAGAAGCAATACTACATTATCTCCTTCATATGTACATGCAGGAACATAAGAAGCAAACAACTCGGGAAGACCACTGTTACATAAATATCCATGGCCACCACATAGCTTCCGACATTCCTCAATTCCATCCTGCAGAATGAACCACAAAGTCTCATTTACATAAATGCAAGCAGCACATAAAAGAATATAATAACAGGCCAAGGTATATACTCATTAATCAAACATGAAGAGTGATTCACATCTATGTTGTCAAGGTGCCCAGCCGCTGTCTAGGCGCCAGGCAGCGCCTAGCACCTAGGCGGGCCTAGGCGAGACCTAGGCAAAAAAGGCCACCAATTTTTTTTTTTTAGTTATGTTAATATGTCAAGTTATTTTGATTAACTATTACTAATATTTGAAAGATGGAGAGTAATAATATAACAAGCATAATCAACTTAAACAATAAAAATTTAATTGTTTACTTCAATGAATATGCAAAATCAATAGAAGAAGTTTAACATTACTCATTAAATATAATCTAATACCCAAAAAAAAAAAAACACTAGATCTAATCTCAAGAAGAAGGAATGTGAATCCACAAGATGGCTTTAGTCCATTTGTACTTAAAGAAAGACAAAATATAAGAAAAAAGACTAACAATACATAATAGGATGCATATAAGTACACAACAATAACAATACATATAAGTACATAACCATACTAATGTTACATATAACAGGTATCACAATGCTACATATTATATAGCAGGCTAACAGTATATACATATAATAGGTTGATGCAATACTGTATGACAAGTATAACAGACTGTACATAACAGTATAAACATATAACACGTACTACAATACATATAACAGGAATAACAAATTGTATTATAATACAATTTAACATAATAATATATACATATAAGTTTATAATAGGTATAACAAATTAACGATACATATAACTATATGATATAACTTCGTAACATAACCATACATATAATGGATACGAGGTATCTCAATACTATATAACAGACTAAGTGACCAACAGTATATACATATAACAGTATACAGATAACAGCATAATCAACATAACAATACATAAAAATATGTAATCAATATGACATAAAATACATAAGAATATATACTAAATTAAGAAACTTTAATTGAAAGGGAATGTGGCTTTTCACTTTCCCATGCACTAGGTGTGTTGGAGCCTAGGCGAGCTTAGGCACCAACCTAGATGCCAACACATATCCCGTTGCCTAAGTGGTGGACATAGGCGAGGGGTGTGGACTCACGCTTAGTCCATGCCTAGGCGAGGCCTTAACAACATAGATTCACATATGAAGAACACTGAAGAAAATGATTCCATGTTATGAAAAAGACAAGAAACTTAAAGTGCAAATTATCATGTGTTTAATGAAGATTTCTGAAAACAATTTATGTGGTTATAGCACCTTATCATACGAATAAGAAGATAAAGAAAAAGCAGCCACAAATTACTCAATCAACATTGATATGACAACAGTGCCCTGTCAACTATAAAGGTCAGAATTTTACATACAGCAGCCACAGAGGTTGTCACTGACTTCAAACCAGCAGTACATGCATGAGCTTCAGCTAATGTTGAAAAATCATTAGCTTGTAACCTCTGCGTCACATCCTGATACAACCATTTCAACCACTCACCAACAAATCTGAACGCATATGCAGATGCCAGCAATGGGAACAGCCTACTTTGTTGTGTTTTATAGTCAATCACCTGCCATGTGAAAGGTCGCATGAATATACATAGAACTCCACTAAGAACTGATGGTATCAAACACAAAAATTAATTGTACAATTTTCAATTAATCCTACAAAAAAAAGCAATGCATATTTGAAAAAACAAAATTATTATAATGGCCAGCACAAATTCAAGGTGCAGTAGCATTATATGAATCAGCAACAAACGATTGCCATAGATCTGCAGAAAACAGAACAATAAAGACTGAGTAAGCTTTAGACATTCAGACAACCAAAGAAGCAGCATCCAAGTTCCAACCCAAGGACACTGATTATCATAATCCAACAACTTACCCTGCCACCCTATTTGACCCAATAAACACAACTTACCATTGAAATTCTCTAAATACATCTCCAAAGGCATCACAATTGCATTCTAAGGGCCCTAAATTGACAATTAAGATACAAAATATGCATGTCTCAGGCCATATAAAGAAGTGCAAAAAGGAAACGATAATGATCTTCACAGTAAGAACAAATTCATGACTCAATAAGACATGGAAAATTTTAACCTACCATTATAATAAGAAGCAAATGTCTTATATTATCAAACATGCTTTGTACATATGATCCCATGGTTAAACATAAGCTATTGAAACAAGAAAATAGGAATCAAAAGGAACATTTAGAGAAACATTACTTGGCTTTCAGGGCCCCCATTTTTAGAACCAAACTGCCTTCTAACCGCACTATATCTAACAGCAATAGTAACAGCTCGTGACAGTGCATTTGAGGCATCTATTACAATGGTCTGACGCACAAAAACCATTGTCCCATAAATAAGCTGTCTAGGCACATCAGATTGCACAACTTTTCCTTCTCTTGTGACCTGCAAAACCCTGGAACATTCATGGAAGAAAATCAGTCCCCTTCAAATTTTCAGGGGCATAGAGAGAAAAGAAAAGGCGAGAACACTAGCTTCTGCTGCCATCAAGGCATCACTAAAGCTTATAGGTATTTAACTAGGAAAAGAATCTAATTTCAGCCAAGAAGTGAGGTAGTAACATCAGCAAAAAGAACGATTACATGCTTCAGTAGACCAATCATCAAATGTCCTCAGAAGCTCTTTAAAGAACATGTAGACAAATAAAAGTGAAAAGAATTGTCAGACTATACAGTTGACCTGCATCTTTATAGAAGCTCTACCATCGACAATACATTACATAAGAATTAGACGTAGAACCAGCTCGATTCACCAGCATATAAGGTAGTCAGACCTACAAGTACATTCCCTGTACTTCATAAATACTATGGTCTATGTCTATAGCCAATTAGAATCTAAAATAGATTTCAACGAAAGCTAAAACATAAATGAGATAAACATAAAATAAGTTGTGTGCATGTGTGTGTGTTGGAGAGAAAGAGAGAGAGGGAAGGAGGGAGAATTTAAGATGAGCTGAGAAAGAGGAAGGATAAAGTAACTAAAGGCATATTGAATCAACATATTGAATCAACTAGTATGCTGAAAAATTGAAAGGTCTTCACGCTTCATAAAATACTGCAGCGCAATGGAATGCAAAACTCATCTCAATGAATGCTAACTCACGAATAGAGTGTGTCAGCCACATGCACTTAAGCATGAAAAGCTAGTGCAACCTCATAGGTACCATGAAAAGGAGCACGAAAAGCAAAAGTTTGGACAAACCGCATTAACATCTGATCTCTGGGAATGCGCACATGATCAAACCGTAGAACTCCATTGTCCATTGTGTTGTAGGCTGCATTTCCAAATTTCATGCCAATATCCCCAATAGTGATACCAGGAAGAGGTGAATGATCTTCCAAACTTCGCAATTGAACAATAAATCCTGTGAAATTTCAAAAACATAAAAGTCATTGCTTTTTAGGTTTTTAAAGTAAATGTAGACAATAAGAGACAAAGTAGAGCAAACCTAGTTACCATGTATGCCATGTTCTTCATTATCAACAATCAAACGTGCATATACAATTCCATGTGTTGATACTTTACCTAAGCCACCAGGCCACCACTGGATTACAGAAAAGTGAGAAGTCAATAATATGGTGCAGATTTGTTGACAAGGAAATCATAACAAGAAAAGAACAATATGTGATATAACAAAACAAATGAAAAATCAACTGCAAGTTAGAAGTCTATACTTAAGAAGAAGTCAGATAAAAGTTCCTCCTACAACTGAAGGACTAATTAAAGCCTCTTTACTCACTTTGCTTGAAGTCAATGTGGGACTGTGGATGATAAATTCATCTGAATTCCTATCATACGTTGCTGTAGTCTCAAGGCCTTGAACATTTGAACCGTGACCAAGCTCTGTCTGTGCGTAACAGCCAATAATCTGCATCTTATATGCCAACGGCAACCACTTTTCATGTTGTTCATCAGTACCCTGCCCTCTTATAGCAGGCACAAACATACCCTGGAAAAGAGAAACATAAGATCAACTAGAACCTACTTATTTACTCTCAGAACAATCTACAGGGCACTATTGAAGGACAAACACGTAAAGTATATAATAAAGTCTGGAGTGTATTTCCTAAAATATAATTCTGAAAGCACACGATACTCCTCCAACCCACCACACACAAAATCCTAAGGTACATCATAAAAGTATTTATAACTTGACCACTGACTACTTCTTAGAACTGCAACAAGTGCATATACTTTAGCACACTTGAGCATGCACAGATGCACAAACACACAAAAAAATGTACATTCTGAATCTTTATATCTGTATGCTTTAGTATAAAGCTCATAAAACAGAAAAATGTTCTGAGCCACCTGGCATCAAACGCCGATGCAATCATGCAACCATATCACTTTCTTGTGAATCAGACAATACTATTTTGCCAGTGAAACCAATGAACTTTGTTGGACAAATCAGGTCCAAGATGGTAGCAAATATAGCCATAAATATCATTTAGGGCCATGTCAAGTGATGTAAAAGCTTGGGATAATACAGGTTTCTGCATATCACATGAAAGTTTCAGGTCAAAAAGGAACGTCAAGAAAAAAAAATTAACAGAGAGAAGAAAAATATTAACATTGCCAAAAGGAGCTACGAGACAATAAAAGAAATAACTAAAAGAACATTTAAAATATAAGAACAGAAGCAATGAGTAAATTGGATGTCAAGTAGCTTTGAAAATGTGTTGATATTTCCCAGTTAATATCATTTTGAATAATCATAGCTTTAAGATGCAGTATTTACAAAAAATTGTAGATATATGTGACCGTTGTAGGAAAAACACATCTGTATAAGATGCATAAAGTTTGCATTGCTGGTGTGTGCAGTCCTAGCAGCAGGTTTCAAGTTCAATATCACCACCACGAGAATAGCAACAGTAAAATTGATAGGTTATGCATGTAAGTGCATGTATTGCATAAATTATCTGCAGGAAATAATACCTCTGAGCTTTATTCGCTCAATCTGATCATTCTGAGACCTTATATGTACAACTGTTTCATTTTTAAAAGGAACAAGCACTTCAGTGACTTAATCAAAAAAGCTTCAACATAGAAGCATGAATGTTGTTCTATTGAATAAATGCACAACCCATCGGCCTTTGATTTTTAGAGCTCCAGAAGAAAAAATTACAGATTATTACCACAATAAAGTGTTTCTTCTAAGCGAAACCAATACATTGTCCTTGCAATAAAAATAACCATCAAGATACTAGCTAGTGCAGTATTTCTGATGGGGAAGTTTGCATGCTTGGAACTTCTTCCTTTTTTGTGCAAATTTTGCAACACTTAGTTTCTGATTTTTGAGGCCGGAAAAGTTACAAAATTCATTTGCTAAGGAGCTGGAATGTAAAACTGTAGGCAATAAACCCAGCCATTAAACTCTTGATGCATTTCCATGCCATACAATGCTATTATTCACAAAATGTTAGGATTTGGCGTACATAGCAAGAGTAATTTAAGGTTGATTTTGATGTAAGGTTCTATAAAGAGGAATCAGAATGGGCTTACCCAATGCAGGTCAGTATATGCTGGTTGATCAATAAAAAATCTCAACTTTGAAGCTTCTTCTTCTATAAGATAAAACAGCTATTATTAGAGACAGCACAAGCAAAAAAACATAGAACACAAGTAAATTACCTAAATCAGGCTATGGCATTAAGACAGCATTTTGCTTGCACCAATTGTACTAAGTCCATAGGGATACCAACGTAACCACTAATGACCTGGTAGTATGAAGAGCTGACTTAACATGTAATTCATTGGAGGGAAACTCGTACTTATCCAAAAACAGGGCCTACTATCTCTAGTTAAGATCGGGTTCACTCTGTCTTGTTGTTCTGCTCCTAACAACCAACAACATTCTCTAACTTAGCTCGTTCAGGTAAACAGTCAAAATCATTGTAGGGCCTCCCAGTGACATCCTTTCCTAGCTAAGGGATTGTTTGCATTCCTGGTACCACTACTCAAAAGCTCCAACATTAGCACCCCAACCACAGCAGTGCTGCCCTTCCTCAGGTTTGTAAAGTCAGGTATAGCTCCAGAGGGAAGGGTGTGACTCTTAAGTGAGTGGACCATCTGTTTACTGTGATACATCATAAATTCACTACAGAAAAGGATCAGTCATAAACTGAGTATGGCATATACCAGTCAGACGGAGCTCATTAATCCGCTTCCATGCATGACCTGCTTTTCTTAAGGTGTTCTTGAATAACTCCTTTCTGCCCATAGTAACCCTGTTATCCTTGCGGAACTCCTGGGTGAAGGAAAACAGTACAGCGTTAAGGAGAGGCCGAAACAACTGAAATAGTTGATCATTGAGAACAATGAATTTTTTCAACGGAATAGCTAGATGGAAAAGAACAAAAAAGACAGTCAGCATTTGCATTCAAACAAAAACGTAAGATCATGTAGTTGACCCTTTATTAATGTCTTATTCCTATACAAAATAATCAAATGAAATGGCAAAATACCGTGAGCTTGACCGTCTGTTCTAATAGTTCATATTATTAAACTAGAGAACTGACTTCCACTCGTTTATCGAATTCTTATTACATCGCTGTATCTTCTAACCACATTATGGTAACCTGATTTTCTAATAGAATTTTATATGAATGTACCAAACCAAAGCTGAACGGCTTCAAAACAGATGCAGCTCTATGCTTTCATTTGTCATGTCGACACTGTTAAAGAGAGTCGTTCCTTGAGAAAGAAGTTGGAAGATTCAACAAAATCGACTAAGTTGGGATATATTTCAATGGTTTACGACAATCTGGAGATGCGGATACGCATCGAATAAAAATATTTTATACGATAATCGTAAAAAAAAAAAAGAATCGTAAGAAAACCAGAAAGGACATAGAATTTATCCCCATGTTATATGATCACATTCGAGGAAAGGGGATACAAGTCACGATATCGCCTTAAACTTTGACGCTAATTAATCACAGAACTGACGCAGGCCAAACGAATTACTGTGATTTGCTAGCATAGCTCTCTCGGCTAAAACACCCCGATGACCGGAAGGGATTTAGAGAGAAGGCATTTGAACCGAGAGTTCTCATGTTCGAATCCCACCGTCAGATACATCTTCCACGAATTGCACGAAGAAAAGGAGAAAAAGGAAATGATTACTACTTATATTAATGCAGGAAACACCATCCACGAATGCTTCGTCCCAAAATAAGAGGCAGGAAACGGATCAATCGATTTGCGGAGAAAATTTCTTGAAATAACGAAACCCCAAGCAAATTCACAATAAGCTCAACGTTACAGAATAAGGAAATAAGTTCAATTGAGAGAGAGAGAGAGAGAGAGCGAGAGAGAAAGGACATTACTGGATCAGATGCGACGAGGCGGGCCATTCGATCGGAGACGCTGAGGGCGTGTTTGGATCCCGCCCAGACCACCTTCATGGCCTCCACATCGAATTGGGCAGTGCTCCTTTCGGGCGCAAGATGATCCACCTCCTCCATCTTCCACCCCAGATCGACCAGACTCCACCCGAAAGCTCAGGATCAAGAAAACTCCCCCTACTCTCTCTCTCTCTCCCCCCTTCTTGTTCTTAACTTCCTGCCTTCTGCTACTCGTATTTAACAATTCTATGTGGACTTTTGCACGTGATCTCTATCCGTCTCCTCGCTCTCCCACGCGCACACACACTCTCTCTCTCTCCCCGATGTGCGAGTTTGCCACAAGAATTGAATGATTCATGTGCTCATGCTGGAGCACCGACCGACCAGCTTTAAAAATACGACTGCAACAATACAATTTGTAGAAAAAAAAAAAAGTTGGGAAGGAAAGGATCACGATGACATCGGTCATGGAATTTTTCCTACGAAACGTCTCCACTTTAAATGCAAGAACGAGTGGCGCCTAGCTCAGGTCACTACTTCTTCCTACGAAACTCTTTTCCTCCCCCCTTTCTCGCGACCATATAAAGGTATATAATCTCGGGACAGCTCCTTTCCTACGACCTCCTTTCAGGTGACAATTGGCGTCACGCTTGTTCCTAGGAATTGGATTTCCGAGCTTTCCGGCCTCCCATGTGGCGAGGATTTGTTAGGACAATGTCTATATTGGCGCTTCCCCGAGGTGGCTTGGTCCAAATTATCGATGACCAAGGGACTGTCGAGGAAACTGTTTTCTTCTTTTTCAAGCGTTTCTCTTCCATTCGGATACGTTTTCTCAATTCATCCGGTGGAGAAGCGAAGCGTTTCACATTCAAACCTGCACTCCCGAGACTCCTGAATTCGATTTCATGGAATTCTTTTTTACCAAGCTTGAGTTTGGTTCAACAGGAATTCGCTCTTTTTTCACTTTAATTCAACTATTGGGAAATATAAGTGGCCATTTTTTAACATGAAACAATTTTAGGCTCTTTTACATATTTTATTTGAAAGGCATTTTTCATATAAAACCGGTGCTTATGGGTTTCCTATTGAACATTTTGAACGTTGGCGTGCTTTCGGCACATAAGGGATGAAACAATCTGAATGATGCGTGGTGGGTTGTTCGTTGATCTTCGTCGCTAACTCTCTACAATCTACATAACGGTAGATAAAGTGAGTTGGCTGTTTGAGGATTGTTGCAAACTTCGCACTGTAAAACGTAAAGAAAAAAAATGTTGACCGTGTTTACGTGAAACCTTCAAACATTGGGGTGGCCTTTTGTAAGTTGTTCAAAAGTCATTAATGTACCGTTTTAACTGTGCTTAGCAGCTTGCCATAGACATGTGTCCCCATAAAAATGTGATTCTTGTTGTTCAAAAGGTAAATATGTATCAATTTAGAAGTCCCACATATTTTGAGAGTCCTCAGTGCAAATCGTATTCATTTTTAAAATATGTTAAATATTGTTCACATTGTCACATCATAAAGAAAAAACTTTCTTTAATACAAAGGGGGCTTCTTTCAATTTCATACCATGTGAGGTCACCTTGGATGAGGAAGAGAAATATTTCATCTTGAGTTCCGTGCCAAAAGACTCAACCCTTATTATATTTTAATTTGCATCTTAGAACACCCCCACTATCTTTTCATAATACATAAAATTGAAGTGAGAGGAGCTTGAAATTGAAATTGAAACTAACTGCCTGCCAGCTTTCACCCCATTTGTTACACCAATAACATCGATAATCTTCTACGTTATACATTATACATAATCTGAATTTGATTATTATATTAACAACTATTTAAAAAAAAAGTCTAGAGTCATTATGGTCCCACATTTTGGACAAAAAGGTCCACGGGTGAGTACAAATCCCAATCGTGCATCAAGTTGGCTTTAGATGCGTAGGCAACAAAGCAATTAGGACATGGTTCTGATTTCATCGTCCACACGGCTCTCTAACAATTATTTTAGTTCGTACATTAATTTTTTATATTGCAAAAAGGAGCACGCTTAGCCGCCTTTATATGCAATTCAAAGACATAATGATTATGTTTATTATATCATTGCTTACGTAGAGACTAAAAAATGAAGGAATAATCCATGGTTAATGCACAATTATGGCTTGTTTTCTAAATTGTTCAATCAAGATCGTTTCCATTTCCAAGTTCCAAATTAGTTTCAGAATTGTCTAAATAATCTAAAAATCGAGTGCTAAATTTTATGTTGGTGTTAATTTGACAATTTAATAGGTCCAAATTCCTCTCAATCGTTGTTTGGTTGGTGGTATTCAAATCCAAATCCACTTAATAAGGAGGTGCGAAGGTAAAGAGTTTTGAAGGTAGTGGCAGAGGCCGATTTTTTTTTTTTGCTACCGGGCACTGTTGTATTTCTCATTTACGAAGGGTACAACATATATAAATAAATAAATAATTATAAGAAATCTATGTAAAAATAAATAAAATTTTTGTTGTTGGGGTGGGCAACTGTCCACGCCAGCCTACATGTAGCTTTGTTACTAGTCATTGTTTCACCGTCAACCTTCTCTGGTGCAAAAGGAGAACACCAATATACAAATAATGACACTTGATTCACGACACCACAAAGCAACCCTAGACCCTAAGGGACGAGGGAGCTTCGGCCACTCAGACGGTGGAATTAGCTTCTAACTCACAAAAAAAGAAGGTTTAGAATGGGTTCCATAAAATTCACTATACAAGGTTTATTGATTTACAATGTAATCTTTGCACCTTTTCGACCATCCTCGTTTAGAATCAATGCCATATAATTAGTCGAACACACCATACACTTGCCAATCTCAAATTGGATCAAACTTTACGTGATTAAATGACCATTAAGCACATTTCTTTAATCTAACCATAAGATGTCTAATTTGACAATTAACCAACTTCGTAGAGCTTTACTTTATCAGCTAAAGCATCCGCATATGATCTAGACGCCCTTTGAGAGTCTTGTGAACTTTTATGCAAAGTAAAATCCAAAAAAGTGAACAGATACACATAAGATCCAGATCCTGGGGCCTAAACGAATCGGGTTGGACACCCATCAATATCGTAGGTCAGATCCGTACTGAGTTTCAGTCGATGTGGGCCGGGTATTGTACCCAATGTAAGCCAACGACGCTGTGGGTCCGCGTCTCTGGGCCCCAGGAACAGTCAAATGCATTAGTTTATCGCGTGACCCACCGACTACAGTGGGTGGGGCTCGTAGTCATCATCTTGATCGTTCATCTTCACAAATCGTGGGTGGAGACAGCTTCCTACCCGAAGTATGTGAGGCCTCGCCCTCTGAAATTACTCCCTAGCCAGCGGCTCGCCTTCTTATTGGTTCATATTGCGCCTTCCGATGGGTCCCACAACGACGAGATGCATCTGGAACCCCGCCCTATAAACGGGGCTTCGCCCTTCCCGGTAAGGCGAGTGCCGCAGGTTTCCGTCTTCTCTAGCAGAGTGAGAAGAAGAAGCCGGAGAAACTCAAACTATGGCTCTGTCTGAAACCCTAGAAGGTGGGGAGGGATCCAGGTTCGTTCAGAACATTGTGTTCATGAGGCACGGCGATCGGATCGACAACTTCGAGCCGCTGTGGCTGCCGAATGCTGCCCGGCCGTGGGATCCTCCACTCACCGACGCCGGCAAGATCAGGGCGTGGTGTACCGGAAAGCGGATCAGGAGGGAAGGGTTCCCCATCCACCGCGTCTTCGTGTCCCCTTTTCTCAGATGCGTGCAGACGGCGGCCGAGGCTGTAGCGGCGCTCTGCGCCATTAACGACGACCCTGCGGAGATCACCAGCGAGAAGGCCGTCATCGATCCGTCCAGAGTCAAGGTAAGCGACGCGGAAAGGTGGTTAAGTTCGGTTTTTGATGAAATTCGTTGCAGTTTTCTCCTTTTAAGCGCTCTCTGTTAGTTTTTCTTTTAATTGAATCCAACATATCGGTTTGCCGTTTGAGGTATTTGATCCCGGTAAATCTTGGTGTTAAGTGATAGTTCTTTTGCTGTTGTGATGCCTGACTAATAGCTGTGAAAGCCGGCGGAGCCCTTGCTAAAAGTGGAACTGAATTTCAGGATCAGGGAAGTACGTTGATGTTGCTGGTCCCCCCAAAATTAAAGGTTATGATCCTAAGAGCGAAAAATGATAGGAATGCAAGAAAATGCTTTCATAGTCTAATGAATCGAATGTACAATATGACGGCGAACATTTCTCTATGTTTTGGGGAAAGTGTTATTAATTTTAACGGAGATTGAATAAACCGTACTCTCCCTTGCATTGGGCAAAAAATACAGTTTTGGACAAGTTCAGGCCATAAGTATATTTCTTTGACATTCAGGGAATTCGTATCCAACTGACATGCTGATGAAGATTAGGTGGAAAGTGATGTAAACTACGATCATTCTTGTTCACTGCCGATCAACCGGAGCCCGGACCTCTTCTTCTCTTTTTCTTTTCCAATAAGAAGGGATCAGTCTGAGCTACCGTTATGGATCAAAAGGTAGATAATAACTTATCCAATTCGGAGATTTTTTTTTTATTGATTATTGATCCTTATATCTGTGACATTAGCGGGTAGCTACCCATATCATTGCACATCCTTGGGACAAAAACAATTTATCTTGTCTACCCAAAAGAGGTGCTTTTACATCCTCATTCAAGAGTCAGCACGTTTCTCCTCCTTGCGGCTCACAATGGACAATTTTTCTCGAATCCCTTAAAGAGGGATGCGAACAGACATATGGCACGCCCAACCATGGAATTCATGGCCAGCCGCCTGCTGAACTGAACCTTTTGACGACCATTTGTCGACCTGGACCAGTTTTATTCATTCAACCACTAAAAAAATGAAATTTCAATCTAGAAGTATTTATTTTTTTCTTTTTGAGATTGTGATACTACTCTGAGTAGGCTCTGCAAGTACTACATGGTGGTGATTCCGTTTCCGATTGTTTGACATAGTTTTCGTATTCGTCAATGTCTTATAGCTATGTCTAGATCTACCATAGTAGGTGCTTGTGATTGGATATCAGTCCCCATGGTGGTTACTGATGCTTGTATCTTATTCAGAGGAGTTTACTGATCAAATAAAAATTTAACTATTTATTCCATTTATTCGTTCATTCAGAAATAGAAACCTTCCAGGCAACTTCATTCCAAGCGAAGTGCGACAATGACATTTGAAGAATTTATTGTAATTTGGAACGTGCTCTTTATCTTTCTGCTCAATTCCTTAAATCTAGATCCGTTAGGCGTGTATCTTGTTTCATTTTCAATTGCCATGGGGATTATGTAGACTATTGTGATGCTACCGAAGGTCTAAAACTTTGACGAATCAATTATTTCCACATTGTTAAGGATTACATTATTGTTTTCAGACTGAAGCTGACAGAATCGTGATATTCCTTAGAGCCAAAGCAAGTCTTTTTAAATGCTTTGAGATCAGTATTTCGTGTAATGAAATATGCTTGGGCTAAAACGTTTTCTACTTACGGACAGATGGAAAACTGCATCTTTTCAGAACATACTATTGCCCCATAGTTTGAATATGAATTTGTGGTCTTCTTTCCTTGTTTACAGGTCTCAATAGAGAACGGACTTTGTGAGATAATGAGCAGGGAAACAAGGATTGAAGCTCCACCAAAAGATGGAAAGTGGTTTATTGACATTTCTGAGATTGAAGCCATCATACCGGCTGGGACAATGGATCGCTCAGTAGAGCCCATTTATCATGAGGTCTACTTTTTCCTCATGTTTATTTTCTACTAGTAATTTTTTTAATTTATTTATTAGATTAGAAAATGCACCTGGATCGAGACATTTAGTCCCTCAGGTAGGGTGGTAGAAAACCCCATGGCTAGTACCCCCACCGCTTGGCATATACATGCTTCGGTTTACATAGAGAGACTGCCTGTCTAACAACCGAGGCCCGACTCCACTACTCCAAACCCCCTTGGGGCTTCTACTTGTAGCTTTACCTGTTCATTTAACTCTTGAATATTTTCATAATGCTAGGCTTGGTTAGTCTAAACTGTAGAGCTTAGGTGATTCGGATCAGCCTCATAGTTAATGAGCAGTAGCCTTTTAAGACAATTACTAACTAAATGAATTGGCCTTTCCACATAACTGAATTTGGTGCATATTGTTGAAGGCCTTCCACTTAAAGGGGGCCTCAGGTTTGATGTTGACCAGAGTCACGAGACTGCTAGTGAACAAGGTAGGATGTACCATTTTTGTACCTATGGAGGACGTGGTTGATGTGCATCTCTTGGGCCAGTGTGTTCTGAAATCTATTTTGATAAAAATACATATAATGGCTTGTATTGCCACCATTCCAGTATGATATTTATAAGAATTGTTTTCTTTCCTGGAAGTACATGTGGTAGCATCATAAACTACGCAGTTCAGTGATTCTGTAACGTCGTATGCATTGTGTATTATATGATAAATCAGATGGCCAGATGCACTCTTGGGAGTAGTTTCATTGTTTCATGGGTGTATATTCATCGTCGCTCTCCTAGCTACAGCTTTGACACTATGCGTTGCATTATTTTGTAAAACAAGCTAGCTCCAGCTTGGGATGGTAGGTTGAGAGTGCAAATTTAATTACTTTTAGCATTGACGTTGAGACAATGCATTCTTTTGTAAACAAGCCGTGATGGAGCTTAGCCTAAGATGCTCCGGGTCCTTGACGACTAAAGCTCAAATTGGCTTATTATAAAATGGTACCAATTCCATTGTTATTTCTTTTAGCTGGCCCTAGCTATAGGTGCTTGAGAAACCAACCTTTTCTTTCTACAAATATGAATTTTAGGCTGACTTAGCTATTTAACACGTAAGCGCTTTGATGCTGTTGACGACTTGACTCCACCCTTTGTTATGCAATTTTTGCAGCCACCGAAGTGGGAGGAAGATGTGAACGCTGCAAGGCAACGTTACAAGGATGTGATTATTGCTCTGGCGAATAAGTACCCTGGAGAAAATTTATTGCTCGTCTCACATGGTGAGCAATCTCGGTTTTTTGCTTGTGTTTGGCCTTGGTCTTTCCTGCCTGCTTGCCTCCTCCTCCTTTTTCTCTCTCTTCTCAGACATATTTGTGGCATATATACGCGCAGGTGAAGGAGTTGGGGTTTCTGTTTCTTCATTCAAGAAGGGCACACTTGTATATGAAGTAGAATACTGTGCCTACTCGCATCTGCAGAGGAGCAGTACACGTATTCCTGGGCAGCAGGCTACTGTTGAGGAGTTCCAAGTTGTTACCAAGAACGGTCGGACGGGCGTCCAATTTATGAGCCAGGAGTGACTCGTTCCCTCCTGAACAGTATCGCCCATTGCAATTTCCTCTTTTCAGGAGTTATAACCTCGCTAATTTGTATGATCTGTAACTGCAGCGCCATAACAGATTGTTACGGGTTGTTTATGCTTCATCAGCAACAGGTTGATCCGCACTTCGCCGGGTTTCTTGGGGAAACATGGTAGTGCATGGGAATCGTTGTTCGAATGAGCTTGAGAATTGCGTCACATTCCTGGGATTTGTCTAGAAGGTGTTCATCCTATGTAATGGTTGCACATGTTCTTTTGTTTGAAGTGATTTACAGTCTTCCTTTTCTCCTCTAAATAGGTCATGTTCTAATCAGCACGCGTGGAGACCTGTGTGGTTGATCGAACGTCTCAATCAATCTAAAATTCTGCATAGTTTCTTGGACAAGAAAATACGAAGACCTTGAAAATCCAGCCATCCAGACTTGATTCTCCTTTCGCCAAATCGCAAGTCCCATGACCCAAAGCACGCAGAAGTCTGTGCTTAAACAAATAACCGCTGGAGGCCCGGAGGGGCCTCAACAAAAAGGGGATCAAAACGGTGCCTTTTGTAAAGCCGTTTCACTTTAAAATGAAGAGAAACAGGTTTCTGCCAAGTGTTAAAATAAAAGGGACTTTCTAGATGCTTTTAAGGGGCATAGTGCAACGGAGCAGTAAGGTGGTCTACATCCAATCTCTTCGATGTTGAATCATGTCATGTTTTTGCTATATTATTTTTTGAGCTACAAATGGTAGAAAATACAAATGTACCATAAATTTACTTAACCTCCAAAACAAACCAGAACCTTTAAAAATTTTATACCAAAGCATTAAAAAAAGAGAGCCAACTCCCTCGCACGAATGAATCCGCTATACAAGTAGGGCACGGATTATCCCGATACTAACCGAAACGCTTAAACCGGATCGGTGCTCCTTCCGAGTCAGAAGTGTATCCAATGGTCGAACGACGAATTCGTAAATAAAGACCGCCAATCACCTGCACCCGCTTGCACGAAACTCTCATTTAAAAAAGTAGAGAAGGTGCCACGAGACTCTTGGCTTGATGTAAACGTAACTACCAGTCGCATTGATAGTTGGTCGGAACGAATTTTTCCGACGCCGGAGAAAAGAGGCGGGATATATAAAGGCCGAGACAGCAACTCTCCATTTGGATGACGTTTCTCACACTTCTGCGTCTTCACTCTCTGTTCTCTCTTTGAGTGAGGAAAAAGGAAGAAGAAAGAGTAGTAGAAGGAGAAGAGCAAAAAATGGACGCGTCTCGCTTTTCGATTCCTTCTTCTTCGACTCCTCTTCTCTTCTCTCCGTTCACTAAGAACTCTATTCTCAAGAAAAACCCTAACTCCCTCCCGGTTTTCTCCAGAACCCGGCGTTTCAAACTATCCGTCGCCCGCAATTCGTCATCCGCAACGTCGGAATCTCCGCCAGACACGAGAACGAGGTCGAGTTCCGAAATCTTCGGCCCCGAGCGGCAGCTCTCCGGAGTACAGAAACTTGTCGATGCTGTCCCCCTCACAGCGCGATACACGGGTTCGGCTGTCGTGGTGGCTGGAGCCCTTGCGGCTGGGTATGCGCTAGGGTTTCGCATTAAGGGGACACAGGTTGCTGCTGTGGGTGGTGCTGTTGCTCTCGGGGCTGTTGGTGGAGCGGCCGCATTCGTGGTGAACTCGGCGGCACCGGGGGTGGCGGCAGTGAATTTGCATAATAAAGTGGCGGGTTGCGATGATCCGGAGTTGCTGAACAAGGAGGAAATCGAGGAACTAGCGAGGAGGTTCGTTTCTTTTTTGTGTGTGGAAATGCTTGTTTTCATTTTAATTCTATCTATTCCCCTGATATTTTGCTGTGGTTCGTGGTCACAGCTGCTGCTTACGGTTGCTAATGTTGTTTTCTAAAATTTCAGATATGGAGTGAGCAAACAGAATGAGGAGTTCAATGCCGAGCTTTGCGATTTATACAACAGGTTTAATCTAATGCTTGCTTATCTTTCTTCTTCATATATTGATAATTATATCAAAATCTTCGTTACAGAAAGTGGGTTAATTTTTATTCAGTCCCAGTCCCCAAGGGGGTTGTAGGAAGAAGCTGACTATTTGTCTACGGAACCAATTCTCTCAATATGGCATGAGTCGTTGTTGCAAATCTTTTCGTGCTTATTTTTTTCCATTTTTTTGGTAACTGTGCTATGAAATTATTGGTTTTTTTCTGTGCTTGAACTTCGAGCTTTGCGTCTTGGTCAAAAATTTGTAATGATATGCTCGTCTAACCGTTAAGACTTAAGAGGAAACCTGGTTTAAGTTGTGCTGGTGATTGTGAATGCTGATAATGCAGTTTTTTCCTATATCTGTCTCGTTCTGCTCGCTAGATTTTCCATAACAATGTTCGGGTGATTTTGTCTAACAATCTTCTGCTTGTTTATCCATTTAGCTGATTGTCTTCTATTACTCTCTTGTTGAATACTTTGTTCAGGTTTGTGTCGTCTGTCATTCCATCTGGCAGTGAAAGCCTCCAGGGTGATGAAGCTGACAAGATTGTCAAATTCAAGAATGCTTTAGGCATCGATGACCCAGACGCAGCTAATGTGCATATGGAAGTAGGTTTTTATTAGTGTCATTCCCCTTAATGACTTTGGAATTGCTCTTAGATTTGATGTTCTGTATGTATTGCTTTTGATGCTTATAGATAGGAAGGCGCATCTATCGACAGAGACTGGAAACCGGGGACCGTGATGCAGATGTTGAACAACGGCGGGTAGGTTTTTTGCTCCCTACGGTGTTGCTGTGGTGATAGTTGAGGTGACTTTAATTTTGCAGAAAAGTCCATATTAGGGTTTTAACCATCATCCATTTTCCAGTGCAGGCATTCCAGAAATTGGTTTATGTTTCAAATCTAGTATTTGGAGAAGCTTCAACATTCCTGTTGCCTTGGAAGCGTGTTTTCAAGGTCACTGATGCTCAGGTAAATGGAATTTTCCTTCCACTTATGTGGCAATGCTTTATCATTAGCTAACTAAAGAGGTCCGATGCTGAAGCTTTTTTTTTTTTCTGAAGAATTGTTATTAACTATCTCTCTGTCTATCTCTTTCCTCTAATTCTTTTTCTTGAAATGCACAAGCTAAATTAGATTTTTATGGCTGATTAATTCCTCTGTTTGGAATGCAGAAGTTAAATTGAATTAGTTTTTGGTGGTTGACCCACAAGTTAAATTAGCTTTTTGTGTTTGAGTTAAGTCCGGCTTGGTTAATTATTTTTTTTGAAATGCACAAGTTGAATTAGTTTTTTATGGTTGAGTCAAGTCCAGTTTTGGCTCTTTACTGGGAATTCAAGTAAGGTCCATAACTGATTGTTTAGGCAATGAAAATAATGCATTAACTGGTAATGTGACGTATTGTTTGTTTGCAATTCAAAGATTCAAGCATCTATTAGATTTTTTTCTGTCTTTGATTGTGTGCATCTGTGCAAATGAAATGCAAACTTCATGCCTGTGTCTGAGACTACAACTGAATTCTTATGGAACATGGGATGGTATGGCTTGCCAGGTTTTTTTAGTGCATAACTTTCTTCATACAAGGTTCTGTCAATTACTTCATAATTTCATTGCATAGAAAAAACACTGTGTCAGTGAGTGCCATGTTGTGAACTTACTTGATTTGTCTATTTTTATCAGATCTTGGTATGAAACTATTTCTACCTTCCTTATCTTGAATTAGTCTTGATACTACAGCTAAAAGAAAATGGTCAAAATGTGGGATGGTGCATAATTTTGATAAATGGATCAGTTATATCATTAATTTGGTCCCTACTGTAAAGAAAATATAAAAAGAGTGTATTAGTGCAAATGTCAAAATAGTGTTAGGAGTAGCTAGGAGAATGATGCCAAAACTGAAACTGGTAATGTCTCTAGGGAATGACAATATGGTTTTTGGGAATAGTCCCAAACAGGGGAATGAATTGGTACACTGTCATGTGAAGAGTGATTGAAAACCGATCTCCAAAAGTGGTGCTCAAAAGAGGTGGGGGTTGTACTTGGACAAAACTAGTGTTTGTGCGTGTATATAGTTAGTGGCTTTTGTAACTGTGGTTCTCTTATCAAGTGTTCTTTTGCCAGGTTGAAGTTGCCATTCGGGATAATGCTCAGAGGTTGTATTCGGTGAACCTACGCTCGATTGGGCGAGGTAAGTTTTTGAATCTGTTCATGTTTGTCTTCATGTGTCATATATTTGGGTTTGTGAATTGTGTCCTACTGTCCTTCCAAGCTTCAGCAAAACCTTGGTTCTACTTGCCAATTCCTTTTTCTTTTCAATCTAATCTAGTAAATAGTGACAAGAGATTTTTCCCATCTTGATCCCATATGATGCAATATAGCTGTTAATGTTACCTGAAGTATCTATTACTGAAGCTTGTATGTGAGGCTTATGAACCTCAATCTGAAGGAACAACATTCAAGGTCACTGCAATGGTCAACTTTCTTGCGTAAAACCGTTAGCTTTCTCTTTTTTTCCATTTAATAGCATTTTGAAACTTCTACTCCAGATGTCAACGAGCAACAGCTGATTGATCTAAGAGCAGCACAGCTTCGATATAAACTTTCCAATGAGGTGAATTTTTGCTTTCAATCTCATAGTCATACTCAATGAGTAATTTTCTTGCCTTATTTTTTTCTTTATATTCTTCACCTTCTAAATAATTTCATGCAGATTGCTGCTGACTTGCTTATGGAGCACAATAGGAAGCTTGTTGAAGAAAATATATCAGCTGCACTTGATATGGTGAAGTCTAGATCAAGAATCAAGTATGTCCCTGTTCCTTTGCTTTGTAGGATACATGATTTTAAGTTTTCAACTAATTTAAATTAGGGTCAAGCCCATCTTTTATTGAATCAACCATTTCCATCTGCAGTATTATATATATATATATATATGTTGTGGCATTTGTATGCCATGTTTGTATTTTTGTGTGTGTGTGTGCATTCGTGTCTATGTGTGGCCATATGCATGTATGTCTGTGTACTTTTCACCTGCCGAATTTCAAATGCAGCCTCTAAAACTCAAAAGAATAGTATCCATGTTATTTTTCCTGTGTGATACAGAACAGAAAAGCAGTTGGTAATGAAAAAATGCTTTCATGTGGTCTTTTTTACTTTTCTTCTCATGAGTTATGGGTAGTATAGATGTTGCATGAAGGGCCTCACTGTTGTTGGAGCTCTAAGATTCTTAATTTGTATGATCTCCCTTGACAAATTCATGGTTGTATTAAAATGTTTGTGGCTGGTCAATGGCATTCATCTTTTCATAGTGAGGTTCTGTCTAGAAAATTTCTTAATGATGTCCTATGCATTGCATAAGATACTAGAACCATGATGCTTGTACCATATAGGAGTTATTTTCTCATTAGATTGCATTCTTATAAATGAATTTTTTAATCCCCCAGAGAGTCGGCTGTTGTCAGTGAACTTGAGAAGATTTTATCATTCAATAATCTGCTTATCTCATTGAAGAACCATCCTCAGTTCAATCTTTTCCCTCCTGGAATTGGGCCTGTTTCTTTATTGGGTAACTTTTTCTATTCAATATGGATTTTTCCAACTGCACTTGAGATTGGAGAGTGGAAGTTTTTCACATGCTAGTGTATATCTTCTTTGTGTCTTAGGTGGTGAATATGATGGTGACAGAAAGATAGATGACCTAAAGCTGTTGTACCGGGCATTTCTAACGGAAGCTTTATCTGATGGGCACATTGAAGAGAAAGAGGTATGCAACTACATTCCACAACACACTCTAAATTTCTGGAATATTTGCTCCCCTTAAGCTTCTTGACAGCAATTTTCGTTTGTGGTTATTTTTGTATTAGAAAATGTTCAGTACCATATGAGTAGTCACAAAAGGAAGCTTTGTGGATATGAATAATTGAGCTCGTAATTCCAATGGCTATGTACTTCATCAGCCTTTGGATCGATGAAGTGCCATCATTATAATTAATCCGTATTTCATCACCAATTTATGATATGAAACTTTGCTACATGGAGCATTTGCATTCAGCTGAGTGGAGCACCAACAGAATGTGGAAACTGTAAACTTGTTTGACACAACCAAGGATAAGCCTTGAGGAAGAAAGAGGAGCAAAAAGTTGAGAGTTCTGGTCTGTTTAATCTGTCTTCATTCACTCATATGGTTGTCATAAAATGGTGATGTTTGTAGAAAAAAAAGACTGCTGGCTGTTGGGATGCGAATGCTGAAAAATTATGTATGCTGTAATTACCTGCTTTTGGTTCTCATCGTGTCTATGAAAGAAAGCTGATGTAGCTTCACTCAACTGAATATTCTTTATGTGAACACTTGTTACTACTTCTCCCTTTTATGTATTATATATGATTTTTTGGGTCCATTTGAGGTGTTTTGCCATCTGATATAACTGCGTAAGTCTGGATTAGTTGTTTTTGGTAGAGTGATTTTCTCCTTTTTGTTTTCTTTTGGATTGAATAAAATGTACTTAGTTCTTAGTGCTCCTTTTTGCTTTTCTCTCTGTAACAGTTTGTTGGAATTTGAATTTTTTATCACGAGCTTCTCCTGCCAGCTTGTCCATTTTCTAGCTGGTGGTTCTGTGTAGCTCGATCTTGGTTATGGTATTAGATACTAGATTCTTCATGTGCCGAACTGCAATAATTTGTTTCTATTGAATATCATGGAACTTGGTCCCATTGGAGCCTGTTAATCATTTTAGAATTTGATGTTTTAGTTATTTGACTGGCCATATGCTTTTATATGTGCTTTCTTTCTTTAATCTTCCAACCTTGATCTTGTTTCTCAATTTGCATTTGCAGCTTTCTGCATTGAACCATCTGAGAAATATATTTGGCTTAGGAAAACGTGAGACAGAGGCCATTATGCTTGAAGTTACATCAAAGGCCTACCGTAAACGGCTTTCACAGGCAGTCACTCGGGGCGATTTAGAGATTGCAACTAGCAAAGCAGCATTCCTTCAGAACTTGTGTGATGAATTACGTTTTGATCCACAAAAGGCTAGTGAAATCCATGAAGGTAGATAATTATTTGCAGTTTTTCTCAACTTGGGAGTTTACAATCTTTATTTATTCATTGAAACTGTTTATGTTTGGTTGCTTGGGACATACTGGCTAACACCCCTAGGCCTATCGTTTGCAAAATTTTATTTTTGTGATTTGCAAATGGCACTGTTTGTTTAAATGGTTTCTGGAATCATCAAAAACTTTTAGTTTAAGAATGTATGCAGCTTCTAGTTTGAACCTTTGAGAGTACTGGCAATCTTTTGAACATAATTTTGTTGGTTTAAGTTGGAAGTTTGACTGATGCAATTTTTTTGGTTAGATATATATCGACAGAAGCTACAGCTTGCTGTAAGTGATGGTGCACTCAGTGATGATGACGTTGCTTCTTTGCTTCGGCTTCGAGTTCTTCTATGCATTCCACAGCAAACCATTGATGCAGCGCATGCAGATATCTGTGGTAGCTTGTTTGAGAAGGTGAAGCCAACTTCTCATTGAATTTTATTAGATGTGTTTCTTTATAATTATCATCAACTTCCAGAGAGAAAAGGCGAAGACCAATGGATGTTTTTGTAACTTACAGTTTCCTGCATGTATGCATGTTTACTGAGACATTTTTATTATTGCTTTTCATTAGTAACTTTGAGTGATTTGATTGCTTGGCTAGGGCACATTGGTGTTCAAATATTTGATCTAACTAGACATATTAATCCTGATCCGATTTTCATATTGATGCTTATTTATTGTCTTTATGCAGGTTGTGAGAGATGTCATCAATGCCGGTGTTGATGGATATGATGATGATCTCAAGGCAAGAGTAAGGAAGGCTTCTCAGGGTTTAAGGTTGACAAGGGATGCTTCCATGGCTATAGTCAGCAAGGCGGTTGGTTCTCTTTCCATTAGCTACTGAAGCTTCATAGTCAGGGAGTATGATTCATCTTTTTTCCTCTCTTATTCTGCAGGTTCGAAAGGCATTTGTGAACTTTGTGAAGAGATCTAAGGCTGTTGGCAATGGAATTGAGGCAGCAAAAGAGCTGAAGAAGATGGTTGCCTTTAACACGGTGGTTGTAACAGAAATGATAGCTGACATCAAGGGAGAATCTCCTGCTTCTGAATCAGAGCCGATTGAGGTAGAACACAAACGGATTGAGGAAGAAGAGCCTGAATGGGAATCTATAGAGACACTGAGAAAGACAAGACCTGACAAGGAGCTTCAAGCAAAACTTGGAAAACCAGGACAGACAGAAATTACATTGAAGGATGATCTATCAGAAAGGGAGAGAGCTGATTTGTACCGAACATACTTGTTGTACTGCATCTCGGGAGAGGTCACTGTTGTACCTTTTGGGGGTCAGATCATCACAAAGAAGGATGATTCAGAGTATTTTCTGTTGAATCAGCTTGGACAAATTCTAGGGATGAGCGGGAAAGATGTGGTTGATGTTCATAGAAACTTAGCAGAGCAAGCTTTCAGTGAAAAGGCTCGTGTAATCCTTGCTGATGGGCAGCTGACCAAGGAACGAATTGAGCAACTGAATGAGGTGCAGAAGCAGGTTGGGTTGCCCTCTGAGTTGGCTCAAAAAGTCATCAAGGGTATTACCACAACAAAAATGGCAGCTGCAATAGAAACAGCTGTTAGCCGAGGAAGAATCACAATTAAGCAGGTCAGAGAACTGAAAGAAGCAAATGTGGATTTGGACAGCATGATCTCATTACACTTGCGTGAGAATCTCTTCAAGAAAACGGTGGACGAGATGTTCTCTTCAGGAACAGGAGAGTTTGACGAAGAGGAGGTGTATGAAAAAATTCCAGCTGATCTTGGTATTGATGTTGACAAGTCGAGAGGAGTGGTTCATGAATTAGCAAAGAACCGGCTATCAAATTCACTGCTTCAAGCTGTGGCCTTGCTGCGCCAGAAAAACCAGGCAGGAGTGGTAAGATTACCGACACTCTCAAGTCACTTTTTTTGTTTGGATTTTCAAGAACACACTTATTTTCGAGAGAAGCTTGCAAGTGCACTAGCTCTACCCTCTTTTACTCTCTTCTGACATGCTTATGTAAGGGCAGTAGCTGAGAAGACGCTTGTCATGAAGAGTGCTTCTTTGCAGCTTACCTACTTTCTCTAGCTGTGCTAGATTTGTTTACTTATATGAGAACTTATAATCATGTCAAGGTCATGGATATCATGTGAAAAATGCTCTATTCTTCATGATGAAAGTAAATGTTTGCTGTTCAGATGTATGGCGGGCCTTAACCATGTCTTCTTACCTCTCAGGTCTCGTCACTTAATGACATGCTAGCATGTGATAAGGCTGTTCCTTCTGAACCACTGCCATGGTCTGTGCCTGAGGAGCTCGCTGATCTTTTCTGCATCTACCTGCACAGTGAGGCACCTGAGGATAAAGTCTCACGTTTGCAGTATCTCCTGGGGATCAGTGATACGACTGCTGCAGCTTTGCGGGAAAGGGGACTACCATCAATGGGAGCAGAAGAAGAGTTTGTGTTCTAAAACAAAATTTTGAAGGCTTTGTTATGCTCTCTTTGTGGTTTGTAATTTTTTGTATAAAACTCCATAGAACAGATTTTCCAGATTTCTGTCTTTGTGGGGATTTGAATATGTGGTCCATGGAATTTCAAAGAATAAGTAAATTGCTAGCGGCATCATTCCCTCGCATCTCAGAAAATGGGGGTACAAAGGTGGTGATTCTTCAGGGCTAGTGGAGAAGGCTTCTTATGAAGTTGAAAAATTATTTTTGAGAATTTAGAGGTCACGAAAGGGGTGGCATATTCAATTTTAAGTCGCGGTACTTATAATTGACGTACAGGTCCGCCATCATGACTGAAAAGTGAGCACTATGGTGGTCTCTCTCTCTTCTTTTTTTTTTTTTTTTTTTTTTTTTTAAAAAAAACAGTTTGAGTAAAAATATATTTCCATTCTATTTGTCCGCACGAGGTTGTCGTTTAAAGGCTTGATCTAGCACGTCTGACCAGCACAGGTTTGTTCGCTCTCTCAACCTGGATCTCTGCTGGATTAGAATGGCAATTTTGTTGGATTGAAGGACCTTTTTTTGAAAAGTACATGGAGACGATGATTCACTTAATTGAAGTATAAGCAGGGTATTGGCTCTGCAGCAGAAAGGTAGAATCCAATCCATGACATCGAAAGTTGGGGAAGAGAGTGCAGATTTTAAAGGAATGCATTTAACACTTTTGCCCCAAGGGGTGTATCGGGTGGAAAGGCGATTCATGTTGAAGGGGTTCAAGGATGGAATCTTAAGGGGTTCGATGTATTATTTTTTAAATTGTAAATGGTGGCAAAAAGCGCGACAATTGAGTTAAAGTTAAAAATATACTGTAAGTCCACCCAAGCTCCAAATCAAGTTAAAATCTTAAAGCAAAAGGGTATGTTGAAGGCGCTTTTAATCTTAGAAGCATAAAAATCTAACTTTGAGGGTTTTATGCTGAAGCTGGTTTCTTAAAATACAAGTGCTACAAAGATGTTTGTAAATTTGGACACCTTTACCCAAAACATTGGTTGATTTCGTCTCTTTCCTGTCATATCGTCGATGCATTAAGGAGCACATTCAACTTGGTGGCAAGTGACGACCAACCTTGGGTTGGTCTGATCAGTTTGCTGACATCAATGAGTTGGTAGGCCCTGGCCACTGTGTAGACTGCCGATGGCCTGTCCTTATCACCTATTAGTTGGAATTCGCTTTATTTATGTCTTCAATGTAGCACCGAATGATTCCTAGTTCTTCGAAATGCATCTGCAGCGAGGTGGTTTCTTCAATACGCTTGCTAAAGAATGGGCAGCAATCTTGCCGACGAGGCCCCAATGAGAGTAGCGTACCTGGCTGATGCCATCTTAACAGGACATAAGAGAGGCCTGTATAGAATAATGAACTTCATCAGGTCTTGTCATAGCAGAATCCTTTGTCAGCAGCGCCTTGGCAACAGATGCTGCTCGCCACTTTCACTTAGCATGATTGGCCAAGGTTTAGCAAAAAGATTCTTGTAAGCTATAATGAAGTATCAAAACCTCGGTCACATCCACGCTACCCAAAGAAGTAGCGGGATGCACCTTCCTGTGTACTTGTTCCCTGATGGCCAACAAGAGCTCCTTCATTCACCTAGCTAGGAGTTTAGATTTAAGATTTTCGAATTGAAAAAGGTCAAGAGTTCAACACCGAGCTGCCATAATATGGTGGGTGAGCGTCGAATATGGATGCTATCTTGGTAAACCATTTATGAATATGGATGCTATCGTGGTAAACCATTTAGGAACCTTTTCATTGGATGTGGATGCCGGAGCCAGACATTTTTGGCTGACAGACTAATGCATAGTGGCTAAAATTTTAGACCCTTAAATTTTTTTCCCTTCAAATGCATAGGTAATTTCTCAATCTTTTAGATGTTAAAATAAATGAAGACAATTTTATTAGTTCGACAAGTCCGAACCGAGAAGACATAAACATCAGAGCTTATGCTGGTTGGATCCAAATTCAGTTTTTAAAAGTAGGGTTCTAATCCGAGTCCAAAATCTGAATCTGCTGCTTACGCTGGATCCTGGTAGAGGGTGAATGCAACCAGAATCTGAGCGTCTACCTCCCTCCAACAGATCATGCTAGTTCATGAGACAGTGAAGCCGTAACTTCACGCTCGTCGAATCCTAGAATGGCAGTGAATCGGAAGGGTCAACATAATTGATAAATAAAAAGTTGATATTCGTATTATTTATTACACAAACCAAACACATTACTGAAATCACGAACTTTCCACAAGAGAGAGAGAGAGAGAGAGAGATGTGGGATCAAGGAGGTGTTGATCCTCAGACATCTAGTTACATTCAGCATCTAATTTGAACCTTTACAACTTAACTTCAACCAGATTAAACACTAATTAAGATACAGATAGGATTTCTCTTTATGGGAGAGAACACTGTTTCTGTACATACATGGACCATA
Source organism: Nymphaea thermarum (assembly GCA_011799765.1). Taxonomy (NCBI): domain Eukaryota; kingdom Viridiplantae; phylum Streptophyta; class Magnoliopsida; order Nymphaeales; family Nymphaeaceae; genus Nymphaea; species Nymphaea thermarum. Next base: position 131,261 of record JAANDH010000133.1, on the reverse strand, counting down.
TAAAGCAGAACTTTTAGACTGCATAACAGCTAAACCAAAGAGATGGAGGGAGGAAGTCACTGCCAGCTACTAATCCAGCCACGCGTTTAATCATATACTACCTTTTCTCATTGTTCAGCTTTTCATTGTCGCTGCAATTTCAGATGCATGAGAAGCCTGTGGCACAAAAAGAAACGGACAAAATTAAAATTATAAATATCAAGAATCCAAGAAACCCCGAGTTATTTCTCCATCTTGTCGTCAAATAGAACGAAGTAATGATAGAAAACTCATTGAGCTACCTAAATCCATGATGTTAAGCAATATGATATGTTACCTGTGATCATCATCTGTTGAGCCAGAGTTCTTCGACCTGCTACTGCTGTTGGTAGCAGAGGAGGACCTGTAGCTTGGGCCTGGCCAATCCATGATGTTAAGCAATATGATATGTTACCTGTGATCATCATCTGTTGAGCCAGAGTTCTTCGACCTGCTACTGCTGTTGGTAGCAGAGGAGGACCTGTAGCTTGGGCCTGGCCACTGACCCGATTCAATACGCCTTAAATCATCCATTAGTAGGTCGTAATGACGCTTCACCTCCTCGGGTGTCTTCCCTCCAACCATGGCTGCCACATTCTTCCACCGGTCCGGTGTATCTTTATCGAACACCGCAAGTGCCCTCTCGAAAGATTTGTTCTGCTTTTGTGTCCATGAGGATGAACTCAGAGAGCTGGAAGCCATCAATTTATCTAGAAGGTGGTCAGGAAACCCACAAACAAGCTCAGGAAGAACCTATAGGAGGAATGGTGGTTGTTATGTTTGACAAAGCTTTGCAGGGTGAGGCTATTTATAAGGAGGTCGAGTGAATACCGTTTTAAGGGAATACGGAATTGCAAAGCACATAAAAAATAAATGAATTGGAAGAATCAGAATCTCTTTGATGGTGGATGTTTGAATATCATTTGTATATCTCAAAAGGCTTTCTGATATTTCTTCACTTGGGCAGTAAAATGAGTAAGATGCAAAGTAAGCTTCTCCAACTTGAGCACTGAAATGGGTATCCCCTAAAGAAACTTGCTTTTGCATCCAATTTAGTTTCAAGAATATCATCAAGCCAAAGTGTGCTAGATGCATTGCCTTTTCTTATTGCATTTGCTGAGGTAATGTATCCAATCAAGGCCGTTTCTTCAATAGGATCAACAAATTCTCCAAGTACCCCTTCGAGAAAGCAAATACAAACTCTTAGAAGTTAGACCTCAGTAGTTGATATCTGCAGCTCAGATCTCGCTTGCCTTGTCATTGTCTTGAAAAAAGAAGAAATAAAATTCCCCTGCTCGTTTCCGTGATATTTTGCAGCATGTGAAGGTCCATTTTCTGTCCATCATCATTTTCTTTATTTTCCTAAGAAGAGTTATTCTCTTCAGGTCTAAGTCTACAAACACGTTCTATCAGGATCATTTCGTATGAATTCTTCCCATTAAAATCTGATTCCGTCCCAGTCCAGTCAGGTCTGCATCAGTTTTTGAAATCTAGATACTTGCATTTTTAAGTTGGCAACCTGAATCATAAGTACATATCAACTTTGAATCAGATGTGATGGGAGCAAGTTGTAGGGACAAAAGGATGCAGGAATCTTGTATACGAAGTATCCCCAAGTATGTCATGTTGGAAGCGCATGCATCTGCGTTTCTTCCCGTTTGCTTTTTGCAGAACAGGGGTCCAGCCTTCTGAAGATTTAAAACCACCATGATATCTGACCATCAATTCATATTTCAACCTGTCAAATTCAAAGATCAATAAGCAAAGGCTCCATGACTAACTCGATCAAAGTGAAGGGCATGAAGAGAGTTCGCAACATTCTAGATGGGTAGCCCTTCTTGTTTGCTGGAGGCAATGTAAAGCACCTTTCTTCTGGCTAAGAGAGAAGAAGAACGTTGGGTTTTGTGCTAAGGAACAAAAGACTTGGACATGATTCCTGCAGCCAAATTCTCTGATTTCCAAGAATCTTTTCTTTTCTTTTGATACGACAAGCTGATATTAGTCAGACCGCACTAGATTATGCCAAAGGAGATGGCGCTCTAGGAAATGAATTATTGTCATGTTCAACTAGAAGATATAAAATCTAACCACCTACAGAGGTAGATGTATCTGCTATTGGCATATTTTCTAAAATCTTGTGGCTCCCCTCTCATACGAAGGGGTAAATCTAATCAAAGTTTATATTATTGAATTTTAAGAAAGAAAAAAACCACTTCCGAGGAAGGTTAGCAGAGATGTGAGTGGCCCAGATATGGTTTTGGCTTTTGGCCTTGGGCGATGCCGAACTCTACTTGAATCTGCATCCCATGAGTTCTATCAGATTCTAAACGGAACTTTTGAATCTCCTCACCTTTGTGAACTGAAGAAATTTGATGAATGATTCGCAGTCATGACAAACTACCTCGTATTTATTTAAACGTTTGTAATCCTTTCACTGCGTCCGCCTTTACATGGTAGATTTCCTTTTAGGTTTCCCTTCTTTCAATTGATGCAAGTCAGGGTTGAAAGCTCATACTTTGCTTGATTAGAGAGAGAGAGAATGTCTTTTAGGCTTTGAGGCATTTAACGGTGCCCTTTTAACAAATATCTCCTGAAATTCTAACGTCCTTGACATAAAGCACTAGATCTTGGGAATATATGGTCCGTCAAGTTGCAGAGGGAAAGGGAGGAGGGGCTTGATGATCCAATCTTCTCGCACAGACATATCAATGACGAAGCAGAAGGCTCTTCACAGGGAATCTTGGGCCAAAAAGAGAAAAGTAAATCATATGATCAGGTTGGTTGCTTCTGAATTACAGTAATAAATGTAGACTACTGACTACCCAATTTTCCAATGATGTTTCGAGATGAGAAAAAGCCACACAAGCAAATAAAATGCTTACCGAATGGCATTTGATACTGAAGAAGAAAGATGCATGGCTTATGCCCATCATGTCTCACCATGGGCCCCTTTGAATGCCACTGTCCATATGCGTACAGCATTAAAGCCCTTTTCGGGGATTAGAAGTAAAGGCTCCCTCTTACTCTCAGTGTAGTTGGAAAAGACTCACCTCGGGAGAGAGCACGACCAGAAGAACCTTTGCAATTGCAGGAAATAAGGCCCAAGTTCTTCGGAGATTGGGCATTCTTCAACTTCTCCATATGTCATGTCATTTGGGTCTCGAGCGGACACGAAATGAAGCATATAGAAGAATCGAGGGCTAGGATGCCCACCTATGGGATCTTTTCATACCCTTTATTCCTCCCTATCGCTCCATGAATGACATTAAAATGTGCTGTTGCAATGTCTGTGACCCTTATTACTATTGCCACAAGGTTGGTTAAGCAGAAGGGAGTTAGAGGTACAAATGGTAGCAGAACTTGGTTTTCACAAAGCCAAGTTTTTGGAGAGTGTCATCCAACAACGACTAACGCTTGGTTTTGAAGGCACAACCAGGTTTTTTACAGCTGCTTACAACAACGACTGGACATGACTTCCCCCTTTTAAGAAAAAAAAAATGGCGGTGTTCTATTTAAATTGATATATTAAGGCATATGATAGAATTGACTGGGGTCTTATGAAAGTAGGGATTAAGAGGAGTTATCGACGCTTATGATGATGTGCGTGTCCTTCTTAGTGTTGTTAATAATGGAGAACAGGGATCTTTCAAAATTTCACGAGGATTGCAACAGGAAAATCCAATTTCTCTATATTTATTTTTGGTAGTTATTGAGTGATTATCAAATAAGTAGGAAGAAATCGAAATAAATAAGCTAATAACATTGTGTATGGTCAAAGGTTTCATTCTAGACATACCTTTTCTGCTCACGATTCTCGTCTTCATAAAGGTTTGGCGCAATCATCATCAGATGCAGCAAGGATTTTAAACTCCAACCATCTGCAACCTGATAGAGAACAAGAAAGTTCAGCAACATAAAAATTGCAAGCCCTTGATTAGCATAAAGGGTAACCTTCATCCTTGCACTCCAGTTGATTGGAGGTCTATCAGGTCTGCCATCAAGCAGTCGATCCAAGCTCCCATGGAAGTCTCTCAAAAAACCAGAATTCAATTATCAGAGCTCTCACGTGCATGAAATCCAATCTGTTTACAAATATGAGGATGTTGCAAAGATGCAATCTTGTTACTCTCGCTTTTGAATTCCTTACAATAACCCTACTGGCATATATCAAATAAGCGTGACTAACAGGAAAATAATCCATTAAAACAGAAAAAGTGACAAAAAGCAAAGCAAAAGAACCCCAGATTTTTGAGGAACCGAAAAATAGGTTCTTTTCCGCATGGCGGGTCCTAATCCTCTCATTCACCTGGAAGCTTGATATACATATAAAAGTGATGGATGATGTCCCTTTGAACGTGGGTCAGTGCATGGATGAACATGTTTGCACACAAAGGTGTGTCTGTATTTGTGTGCGAAAGAAGGAAACAGAGAGGGAGATCCCAACCCTTTAGTTGGTTAACCATGAGGCTTAAGCACAATTGGTGTCTGGTGGCTTCAAGTATTTTCAGCAATAGATTATAAATGATACATGAGGCTACATTGCAGCCCTATTGTGTTCAGCGATTCAGAAGCACAATACACGGTATATTAAAAAATGAACATGGTGCACCTTTAATCAATTTTCTTCGCTTGAAGAAAGCCATGGGCACTTGAAAAACAAGAACACATTTGACAATTATCACCCAAAAGAGGAACACAGAGTGATTTTGTTATGCTAACACATGCGCATTAACTTAAAAAAAAATACGACATACGGAGAGTATAACAAGGAACCCTGCAGCCAGCCAAAGTATAGGAAAGTACAGACTGAGGAAGAACATTGTATGGGATCATTATTCCATTGGGATCCAACAGTTTCTTTTATGGAAGCCATGAGTTGAACCTGAGAATCTGAGATGCACATAAAAAATTAGAAAAAAAGAAGAAAAACACAAAAATTTGTAGGAAGTGCTACATCTATCAGCACAGAAAGGGACATAAGTTTTTAAGATTGATTAAAAATAGCAAATTCTGAAACTTGGAAACAAATACAACTTGGAAAAAAAAAACAAGAACTCTAAGATAGACTAATAAACACTTTAATTTGCCCCTAAACGATATACATCAAACGGAAAATAACCAAAATAATACCTACTTTGAAGTCTGTGCTCTCTAAACTGATTGGACTAAACGGCAACAATTGAAAGACTGCGAAAGAAGCATACAAGACTCTGACTTAAGTTGTCTAATGCATACACTAGCAGAACTGAGATAACAAATTGAGGTAAAAGACAAACTAATTCATTACTAGAAACTTGTCCGGTTGCTGCAAGCAATCCAATTTCTGCACATATATGGAATTTTCTCATAAATTTATAGCAAAATTCTTTGTTTTCAATATAAATTTGCAATCACTTTGCAACCACTGAGTCAAATCAGATTCCTTGTAATAAAATAAGCTAAACCCAAGGGATAATAGGTCTTGGGAAGCAAAACAAATCAATTAGCAAAGGTCACCCAAATATCCACAATTTTGGAATAAAATTTTACAGCAACAACAACTCTATCTCAGAAGGTTAGGAGATTTCTGGTGTATTGGTTGTGGTTTTCAAGCTCTCAAACATACATGCATAAAAGTTGGTTTTCTACCAAATTATGACAAGCCAATAAACAGAAAACACAAACAAACAATTGTTTACCTATCTTTACACAAGCCCTTGCCTAGCTAACACAACGATAGGAAATTCATTGCACTCGATATGAATGGAATATGTTTGAGGGGTAGCAGTTTTGGTAACAAGAAAACGACATCTTTCAAGAACAAAGAGGGGTTGAGAGTTCCTCATAGGTCCAAGAAGCTACGAAACATAACAAAAGATGTCAAGTTTTTATTTTGAAATAGCTCATAAATCATCGATTTAAATCATAAGCTTGAGTGCTCGTTGTGCAAATGATATGTCCTTCATTTACCCTCAATACTATACAAACAACAGGATTCATTTTGCATCAATGTTGTTGAATCCCTAGAAATGAAAATCTTTAAATTTCCAAAATATGAACATAAAAGAATCATCCTCAACATCTTAGAAAGTCGAAAAGAGGAATGACTATTGACTCAAGACATCGCACATCCACAAAAAACTGTTGCATTCAATTCCTAGGAGTTCAGCCTTCATGCTATTCATATCTTGACAGACACCTTTTTTGTTTTTCTTGTTTTTTTTTTCTTTCTCTTTTTCTTGCAATCGGCTTTTTGCCGTTTTTTTTTTTACTTTTGATTTTTTTTTCTTTAGGCTGACCTTCACCTTTGAGGGAATCTCTCACCATCCCAAAGGCTACTACGGAGCTCCACCACTTTAGTGGTTATGTGTAGCTTTTTCATGTATCCAAACCGTTTCACCTTGCGGGTTTTCAACATGTCAAAAGTTCATAAGTCTTCATCTTCGCGGCATAGACATAAATCACCTTTATGCCTACCTGGTACTCTTGATTACTGATCCAGATGAACGACCACATGAGCTCCGAGCCCATCTCTCAACTCTCATTTTGCTACCTGTCAAGATTTTAAAAAGCATTATGACTTCTCTCCTAAGATATTTTCCCGATAAATCCTTGCAGAGGCTTGATCACTTAAGTCAATAGCCTTCATAGTCATGACTTTCTCAGCTTCATAGAATTTTTTTCACTGCTCATATCCAGGATCTTTCCAAATTTCCTCTTCTAATGATTCACAACAAAAACTTGAAATGTTTTCCTTCTACTCGAGAAGGTATTAAGAATAAGATGAAGGTATATCATTATGTGAGAAAACTTTTTTAAAATGTTTTTAGGTAATTTAAAATTTTTCACTTTTAAAAAGTTCTTGACATCAAATGGTACATCACCTACAAGTAGAAACTCTCGTCTGCCTAAAGAGAGGAGTGTTTATGAAACCAAGATTTGTTGGGTAGAAGAATGAACTACATAAGGTCTCCTATAAAGGTAGGGTATTCTACACAAAATGTTGGTTAAAGGGTGAAGAGTTCTCATAAGTGTCAGGTCTTCAATTAATTGGAAGTTTCAAACAAAATAGCCAATGCCAAATAATTTCGACCCACATTTTAATTCAAACTTCCAGAACGTTTACAACAGTACTTTCTTTTGCAATTACAGAGTTTTAATTAGAGATAATGGATAATGGCGGGCCTAAAGAGCTTAAGAACCAGGTTTTGAGTAAAAAATCAGTTCCTTTAGCATTAGAAAAACTAGAAATCTAGTTCTATTTGTTTGAATGATAATTGAAAACTAGTGGTAAAAGTGCTACAAAGGCTGCGCTTGTTTTTCCTAGGATCTCGAATATGAGGGGATCTCAAATCCACAATGGAACGAACGGTGGATCTCAGCTTCTCCCAACAATGTAGACTTCAGAGCCGCGCCTTTGAATTTCAAATACGCAGAGGTGACCTAAGGTATCTTGATATTTGTTTTTGTTATAAGGTTTTCAAGCAGGAAAACATGATTCTTGGTTTTAGACATTGCATTGAGAACTGAAAAGCCTTAGCCGATGAATCGAATTAGACAAAAATAAGTTAAGCAAAGTTCAAAAATATAATCAAATTTAAAAAAAAATGTTTAAATCAAAATCAAGCCAGAAACAAGCCCTCAACAACCTAAATCTTGTTGAGGTTTTGAAGGAAAGTCTGGTGCCACTATATTGTTACCTGCTAGTGATATAGGTCACGTTATACACATACATAGAATTAAGCTAATGTTGGATGGAATCGGTGAATGGAGGATTTATTGAACCTTGTTTGTTGAATGAATCATGGAATTTAGAAAAAATCATAAAAGGGAGTGTAACCACTAGATCAAATAGGTGCTCCCATATGTTGTTTAAATTAAAAAAAGTAATGCCTTTTCTTTCATGTGCAATACATAAAAGATATTAAATGTTTCATAATCTTTAATATAAAATTTTTAATAACATCTAATTAAATTTTATATTGGTACAACAAATGACAGAGCAATGTCATCGTTCATTTCTGATTTTGGCGTGAGAAAAAAATGCATTTTGCTTGTTTTTTTTTTTTTTAAATTTGACATGATCTTATTGGATATTATGTACTACACCAGTTTTTCCCTAAAACTTACGCTTAGCTATGCCTCCCTTCACAAGTTCAGCACTTTGTTTCGCTTTGTTGCACCAAACAACATTGTATACTACCATGAATTGCTGGCTAAGATTTGAAGATACACCCCAATCAATGAAATTGGGCAATTGTGCTTAAACTTATATGCAAAAAAAGTGCATGGTAACATTAATAAGACCATGACAATAAATGAACCGAAAATTTGGGAAACTTTTGACCATATTCATCCTTATATATACGAATTACAAAATGGCCCATATGCAGACCAAAATGATCAACCTTTACTTTATAGTTTTTTGCCCAAAACCAAATTCTAATGAAAAGCAATTAGGAGAAAGCAGTACGAAGTTATATTTAAAGGTCTACTCGTTTTCTTGATAACTGTTTTCTCTATATGCTTTCATGCAGCAAAATAAGATTCTCGATCTTAAACTTTGCATTAAGCTGAACTGAAAACCATAGCTCCCTGTTTTGACTTACACTTGTCTCCTTGTGTTTCAAACTATTTTTTTTATAAATATAATCTTAGAGGTGAGCATAAGATGTGAGAAAAAGAATAAGGAATAAGGGTAAGGAAAGAAGAACTTGATATTTAAATTGGATTTTAAAAAGCTAAAACTGTATATGATGCTCCCACAATCTGCTGAATTTTGATGGTTTTTGTTTTTCGTATTTGGGAGGATGACGACATATTCTTGTTTGTTTTGCTAATGATTTCAGTGCTAATGGGTTTGATGTGATTTGTATTTTGCTTGTTTGCTTTTATTAGAAAGTGTTTGAGTTCATGGGTGATTTCCATTCATTTATGTATGTCTTTATCTAATACCTTAAATTTCGGGTGAGTAAGAGGAGCATTTTATCTAATACCTTAATTAATTTCGACATGATCACCACCCCATTCACGTTCCCAGGCATTTGTCCTGGGACATGCCATCCTATCCAAATAGGAGCTTCCCTATGGGAATGGTTGAACTTTTTGTTGAGTTGGCAGCAAATGAAAATGATCAACCTTTACTTTATAGTTTTTTGTCCAAAACCAAATTAAAATGCAAAGCAATTAGAAGAAATAACGTTTTGAATTAATTGTGAAGAAAGCAGTAGCAAGTTATGTTTAAAGGCCTACTTGTTTTCTCGATAATTGTATTTTAATATGGTTTTCAAGCAGCAAAATAGGGTTCTCGATCTTAAACTTCACATTAAGCTGAACTGAAAACCATGGCTCCCCAATTTGACATGCGCTTGTCTCATAGTGTTTTAGAATGTTTTCTTTTGACATAATCGTGTAGATGAACATAAAATGTAAGCAAAAACTTAGGAATAATGGAAAGAAAAGCAGAAATTGATGTTTAAATAGGATTTAAACAAGCTAGAACTGTAAACCTTGAAGAAAGCTTTATTAAATTTCACGTGGTCTGTTGTTGAATCTATACCGGTGCCTATTACTACCGGTACACATTTATACCGATTAGAATAAAAACCACTATAGATCTACACCGGTGAATTCTCCCGCCGCTAGAGAATGGCTATACCGGTGAGGCCTTCATCGCCGCTACAGATTTTTACCGGTAATTGAACTGGCCGCTGTTGTCTCGTCACCGCTGTAGACCTATAGCGGTGTTTGCTGTCACCGGTATATCTCCCTATAACTGCAATGAACAGAAACCACATTTTCAGTGTTGTTTGAGGCGCTGCCATATGTTCGCCTCATGAACCGCTCTCCCACTCTCTCTGTTTTGAGATTAAAGCTTGGATTTTTTTTATCATGTAGTTATATTTCCTTCAAAATATTTTTGTTTTTGTTTACTTTTTTTTTTAGTACGTTTAGCTAATGTCGGATGAAATGGGTTCCATTTACAGCAGTTTCAATCCACGCATGCAGAAACGGTTGGCACTCAATATTAGTGATGTTTAAGATCCCATGAAGTATAGTTTGCTCTCGGAAGACTTCTGGCCTCCTGCTCACCTCGTCGCACTCAAACCTGAAAAGAAACGTTTGGGAGAATATAATACCAGACGAAGGAGAAAGTAGTACAAACATGAAACCATTTCAGCTAGAACTTTTGGACAAGATAATTCCCTTCATTCTCCAATATATGAGTCTTGGAGTATGGACCAAATGACACGCTACGCATGAAACAAGCACCAGGAAGAGGTGAAAATCCTGTGAAATTTCCAAAAATATAAGTGTTATTGCTTTTTAGGCGTTTAAAGTAAACGTAGAGAATAAGAGACAAAGTAGAGCAAACCCAATCATCATGTGCATATACAATTGCATGCGGTGATGCTTTACCTAGGCCACCACTCTATTACAGAAGAGTGAGAAGTCAATAATATGGTGCATATTTGTTGACAAGGAAATAATAACAAGAAAAGATCAATATGTGATAATAAAACAAATGAAAAATCAACCGCAAGTTAGAAATCTACACTTGAAAAGAAGTCGGATAAAAGTTCCTCCTACAATTGAAGGACTAATTAAAGGCCTCTTTACTCACTTTGCTTGAAGTCAATGTGGGACTGTGGATGATAAATTCATCTGGATTCTTACCATACGTTGTTGTAGTCTCAAGGCCTTGGAACATTTGAACCATGACCAAGTTCTGTCTGTGCATAAGAGCCAATAATCTGCATCTTATAAGCTAACGTAACTACTTTTTAGGTTGCTCATCAGTAACCTGTCCTCTTATAGCAGGCACAAACATTCCCTGGAAAAGAGAATCATAACATCAACTAGAACCTAATTATTTACTTTGATAACAATCTATAGGGCACCATTGAAGGACAAACACATAACATATATAATCAAGTTCGGAGTGTATTTCCTATAATATAATTATGCCAGCACAGGACACTCTTCCAACCCACTATACAAAATCCAAAGGTACATCATAAAAGTATTTAAATCTTGATCACTGGCTACATCTTAGAACTACAACAAGTGCGTATCTCATGAAAGTTTCAGGTCATAAAGGAAGCTCAAGAGAAAAAAGAACATACGGAATAATATATATTGTCAAAAAGACCTAGAAGACAAAAATGGAAACAACTAAAAGAATATCTAAAATATAAAAACATAAGCAATATGTAAATTGGATGTAAAATAGTTTTGAAAATACGTTGATACTTACCTGTCAATATCAATTTGACTAATCATAGCTTTAAGATGCAGTATTAACAAAAAAGTCGTAGATATATGTGACCATTGTAGAAAAAACATATTTGTATATGATACATAAAGCTTGGCATTGCCGGTGTGTGCAGTCCTAGCAGCAGGTTTCAAGTTCAACATCGCCACCACGAAAATAGCGAGAGCGAAATTGATAGGTTATGTAAGTAAGTGCATGTGTTGCATAAATTATCCACAGGAAATAATAGGTCTGAGCTTTATTCACTCAATCTGATCATGTTGACACCTTATATTTTATAACTGTACCATTTTTAAACGGAACAAGCACTTCAATGACTTGGTCAAAAGAGTTTCAACATAGAAGCATGAATGTTGTTCTACTGAAGAAATGTGCAATGACAATATCCACAGCTGAAAGGGCAACCTCAAAGGGAATGAAACCATCATTAAGAGAGTGCAACCAATTCTTCAAGAAACATAACAGACCTTCCCATTAAAGGTATTCTAGTAGACGACATAGGAAAAGAGAGTTTTTATTTTGGCCATTTTCTAGTCCACAAAAATCTGTATCATTGCACATACAGAATGTATGCTCTTGGGCCACCAGCTCTTGCTTCACTTTTATACCTCATTGATTTATAAATCCTGCATTTAAGATAATTAATAATAATTTCTAGTTTCCACATGCTATTTAAACAGCACTTTAAAATACATAAACCTCAATAAACAGATTTTAAAAGGCAGAATTAGGTAAGAGACTAAATTGGACCTAAAACATTCACGAGCATATTTTTTATGTTTCCTCAACATTTCGAGATACTTACCTTTTTCTTCCTTGAAGTGCATTCTTATAAACTTGGTCGATCTACCAAAAAGCATCCAATCAATTTAGGTCCTTATGATGTAGATGAACCAATTTCGGGAGGGATCTTTAATTGGGATGTTGAATAACTGCCTGAACGATTCCATCTCAACTTGGATGAAGAAATGTGGTCCCCAAAATCTAGAGTTTGGATTTAGTGCATGGCCCATACCAAAGCCCTAGTCTATGCAATCCACATATTTGTGGTGCCATAAGGGCCTCACCTGAAACTATGTAATTATTCATTTTTTTCAGACTCAAAGTGCATGTACCTAAGATCCTAGGTCCTGCTCCTGAGATTTAAGATCTAAATCATTTAAACAGGATGGTACGTGTGATCATAACAATGATCCTATACAAACAAACACATACACACCCCAGGCAGTTTAATATCACTCTGATATACCCAACTTTTTATATGGTGATGCATGCTTTTTTACTTAACGTAATAAATGTGATCTTACACTCAATTTGTAGATGTTTCAATTTTCACACTTGTGCTTTTCAAGTAAGCCAAAAAAAAAAATAACAGATCACATAATGCATCAATCTTAATGATCAGAAAACAAGCCTTTTTTTGCAATTAATTCAAACTAAAGCATGATATATAGCAAACAAACAGTAATGTACATAGCCATCTTGGTGTGTTTGGATTAAGTCATGAAGTGCTAGAGCTGCTCGAAGCTCTGGTGCTTTTCGTAGAACCAAGCATAATATATGTTAACTGGCGCGTCCAAGTAGCACCGGTATCTTGAGTTGAAGACAACATGTTGTTCACTGGAGCTATCTTAAATAAACGCCAGTGAACTGTGACTTAAAAAAAAAAAAGAAAAAAAAAAGCAACTACAAATATGCTGATGTCATAATTCCAAAACCACTAGTAAACACTTCCAAGCAAAGAAATAATTCCAAATTACAATTGCCATAATTTGTGAGACCACTTCAATGAGATGATTGCTCGACATATTTGTGAACAACACTATATCAGCACCATCCTCTTAAAACACTGTGAACTGAATCAAATCTCTTCATTTGCTTCTTATCTTCTACTGCAGGATGACAAATGCGATGTTGAAAAATACAATGGATTTCTTCACTGCCACCACAAGTTTTCAGATTTATTATGAGAAACAATGAACCATGAAAAAAAGAAAAAACAAAGTAGAAAAAAAATCTGCGCTTTAAAAAAACACACTTGCATAAATCAACAATTCTGAATTAGCTAAATATTATGCTCACTCTTTGAACACAATTTGAGCACATACTTCATACAACAAAAAATTTAAGGAGTCTCAAAATTATAAACTTTGTGAAAGCCTGCAGAGAATTACTGAATGGTACAAAATCTAAATGTCTCAAAATTTAAGGCGAAAAGGAGGAACCACATTACATTAAAGGAAAGGGGAAAAGGAAAATTTTGCCTTTGCTTTTAAATTGAGAGAAGAAGTCTGCTGTAGTTGATCACGCGAAATTCCACTTGTTCCTTGAACACTAAAATGTGGAAAAGTTCTACACTGTTGTGGGTTTAGTCAAGTGGAAAGCTTTTTAAGTGGTGTTGGATTTTGAACTCTCATGAACAACTGGTTCGTTGGTTCGGTTTCTGCGGCATGATATGGGCTGCTGAGTGTTTGGGAAAGGCACATTTTCAAAATTAATCTTGTATTCCAAGTCGATAATTGATGCGGTGATGATAAATTGAAAAACTTCAGCACAATTTCTGCAGGTAGAGGTGGAGAAAGTAAGAGTATCAGAACTCTTGACTCGAAGAACAACAAAAGCGAGGGATGGCTTTGAAGAACCTGAGCCAAAAACTTTTACAAAGCAATGGAGTTTTAATAAACAACTATTTAGCTGTTGAACAAAAAATAATTGTCATAATTCGGTTAACATTTTATTGTGAGATTGTCATGGATTTTAACTATACCATTTTCTACAAGCAATCAAATAAATAATATCAATATACTCAAGACCAAAATGTGATGAGTTATCAAAAGACTTATCCCCATATGAACCCCATATCGTATGATCTACAAAAGGAAGATAAACTAGAAAGGACACAACATTTATAATTATCCCCATATTATATGATCAGATTCGAGGAAAGGTGATACAAGCCACAATATCGCCTTAAACTTTGACGCTAATTAAACTAAGCACTGACGCAGGCCAAACGAATTCCATGTTGAACAGAAGGGATTTAAAGAGCAGGCATTTGAACCGAGAGTTCATGTTCGAATCCCACCGTCAGATACATCCTCCACGACTTTCACGAAAAAAAAAAATAGATAAAGGAAATTGTTACTACTTATAGTAATGCCGGAAACACCATCCGGTGAAGCTTCATCACAAAATAAGAGGCAAGAAACGGATCAAGCGATTTTCGGAGAAAAGTTCTTGAAATAACGAAGAAGGTTTCTTGCGAGAGAGAGAGTCTCACGAAGCAGTCGTCGACGATGATGCAGACGTGCTTCCAACGACCTCTGGTCTGTAGGCGATGGTGATGCATTTTGTTGTAGTGCCACATATAGGGAGGAGCCGGAACACAGCGAGAGGTTGCCGTTGGCACAGTAGAATGGCTGCAGTGAGTCGAGAAGTTTTTTTTTCAATTTATAAAAACAAGAAGATGCTTTTCACACGAGCATTTCAACAAACAGGTTAAGAGCAATAATAGTTGGGTGAAATCTCACATCATTTCGTATTGAGGATTCATCTTCACATGTGAAAACAGGCTTCCTCATTGACGGGCCTCGCAGCTCCTAAATACCTTCATGTGCATCTCCAGCCGACTGCAGATGGGCTCAACAATGGTAGTTGATAAAAGTTCATCCCTCATGGCCCCGTCTGCATCCTTGTTTCCCTCTTTGCCCTGTCTCATCCAACACTAAAACCCCCTTCAGCAACAAAAATCCAATACGAGAGACTCTTTGGAAAAGAAAAAGGGCTCGACGCCCTCTTTTCTTGCCATGGATAAGAGGGAACTTCCACCGAGAGAGCGAGAGAGATTACCTGAGAACAATTGCCCGGTGATCAGGAGGATAAGAGGGTGGGTGGTTGAGTTCTCGTTCGGTAGGCTTAAGATCCACCTATGAGGGCAACTCTTGTGGAGGTTGAGGAAGATCCTCCTCTGCATCTAGGTTCGAATGACTCGCGCACAATATTTCGATTGAGGCCCTGTTTGGTAGGAGAGAAAGGGAGGGAAAGGGAGGGATTGAGCAATCCCTCCATTGTTTGGTTAGGTAATTAAAAATGAGGGAAATGGAGGGGAAGTGGCAAAACCTGTTTGGTAAGGAGGGGAGGAAAAGGAAAGGAAAGGGAGGGGAGGGATTGTGGAGTGTAATTTCTTTCCCTCCCCTCCCCTCCAAAATCGAACGGATTGAGAGGGAAAGGAAAGGAAGTAAGTGTAAAAATATTAACTACCCACAATACCCCTCTCTTCCCCTCCCCTTTCTCTTCCCTTCCCTTTCCTTTCCCTCCCTTTCCTCCCCTTTCTCTTCCCTTCCCTTTCATTTCCTTTCCCTCTCTTTCCTTTCCCTCCCTTTCCCTCCTACCAAACAGGGCCTGAGTGTCGAGAACGATCGAAGACAAAAGAAAAAAAAAAGTCATGAACACTTAATTACTTCTTTTATTATTTATTAGGCATAAACAGACACAGAAAGCAAACCTACTCATCGTTCAACATGCTTGATTAGTGATATGGTGTGTCACCTTTGGGGTCCGATGCTATTGACAAACAGTTTATAAGTCCAAAGAAAAGGCCTTCTACAACTCAATCCATAGTTTCATCTTTTGTGGCTTTGACTTTAGTGTCATTTGGACTTGGTGGAGTTGATCATGAAAACATAATGCTTTTCCTGTCTGTGGACTGTGATACTTAGTCCCCATTTAGTAAACCGTGGTTTTCTACAGTTCATCCTCGATAAATTGATACATGCTACATAAGTAATCGAAGAATTGTTTATATGTTCTCAAGCTAGTTCTTGATGTCAAAACTATCTGTTAAAATTAAAATTTCAAATAAAATGACATAATAAACTTTGTAAGAATACAACGGAATATGCAAACAGAATAATCGTGGCTGTAGTAGTGTAGTTGTTCCAAGGAGGTCATTAAAATGTTTAACTATGGAGGTCATTGAATAGCTTTTTACTATGGAGCCAAGAAATTTTTATGAGGGGACCAAATTATATTTTTAAATTTTTAACAAGGGCTGAAATATATGTTTTAAAAATTTTTATATAGGATAAATAGAATTTTGTAATTCCTAAATGCCAATAAGAAATTTGAGTCTTCTCCTAATTAGTCAGGGGATCATTAGAACTCACCTTGCAATAGAAAAAGAAACTGTTGTAGATGATCAGTGGAAATTATGAACCACTAAGAGTAGGGGTTATGTCCCAACAATCTTGTATGAAGAAAGTGTAGGGTTCATATGTGGTGCAGTGAGGTAGCTCATTGAGCTACTTCGTTAGCTTTGCATGGTTTTGCTTGTGTGGGAAGAATAGTTGGTGGGAGGAAGAGTGGTGGTTGATATATGGGCCAATGGCCACACGGCATGCAACTTGCGGCTGTTGATGAAGCATGCTGCATCAAAGCCTATTGTTTAGAAAATATTTACAAAAGAAAGGGAAGCTCCACCTTTTTCTTCGCTCGTTTTAGAATGTCGAGGAAAAGGCCATTCCTTTTGGAGAAATGACTAAAAGAGAGGATGAAGGACAATCAAGACACCATCTTTGATTAAAACTTTAGTTTGAATTGTTTAATACTAAGTATTGTAGCTTAGATTGTATCCCCATTTTTGTAGGAATCGCTAAACACGGTAATGTGTCATGACCGCCTGAAGGAGAAAAAGGGACTAGTGGATATGGCCTCTCCCAGTAGAGATCGTCCGTCAACGATCTCCACCAATGGGGAGGTAGGAGAGGAGAATAGCTGGTGGTGGGAGGAAGGGGATTCATGCTGTCATTTTTCCTTTTTTTATATAGTAAAATGTTGATTGTTGAATTGAGGGGCCTTTGATCGTCATAGATTTCCCCTGTTTCTCTTAGTAGCAGTTGAAAACTTCAAATTTATTAGTTTCCCTTTCAGTTTCTCCTTTGACTGTGGGAGAAGAGCGGCTTAATCCTGCCCAAGGACTCCCCACCAACAAAAATGCCTTTACAATAAGGTTGAGTCAATGTGTTTGCCCACATCTAGCTATTCCGTTTCTCCATTTTTTGTTGCTACTGCCGTTCGTCAAAGTGGGCGGCCTCTCGGTTCTTCCTGCAATCCGATGTTCTCGATTCTTTCTTGTACTTGACCGTGGGGTTAACATTTCGGTGTATGCCCGTTTCTTGTAAACCTAAACCTATGGAGGCAAACCAAGGTGGATACGCGGAAATAGAGAATATGGATGAGTTTGTCGAAGTTGGATCCCCGAAAACAACTCACGGACGTCCGCCGGAGGAGGATCGGTTGCTTCTTAATTCCACTTTATTTTTGGATTATGTTGGGGAGGTCAACGTCACCATGGATTCGAGTGGATTGTCGTGGAAGCGGATTGATGATTCGGTAAATTTGTCTTCCTTTGTTTTCATTTGTACAAAAATGTTCATAATTTTTTATTTTAATCTATGTTCTTCTGTCTCTTCCCTTTCTGATTCTGGACTTTTTTTTCCTCTCTTTATTATGATAGAATTTATGTCATAGTTGTTCAATTTCCTGTAAAATTTCTTTTGTTAATTCGCGTAACCTGTTTGAAAAACTATCCTCCAGTTTCAGGTATGTGGTATTTGTCGAAGTAGTTTGATCATAATTTTCAGTGATTTACATAGCATAAAAGGAATTCACATAGAACAGATAACAATGCGTGTGCTTATACTTTATAGAGACAAAGACACACATCCTTATCTATTATATGTAAATTGATGATTCTTGTGTTTGTCCTAGCATGTGTTGTGGTCTTGCCAGTTACTTTCACCCTTAGCCCGCGAGAGTCGAAGCGATGAACTACACATATCAAGTCATTGTTCTGAATGCAATTACTTACTTTCATTCCCCTCTGTGTTCGTAGCAGCCGGACAATTCTACTTGTCTTGGGATACAGTTCTCGCACAGGGGACAATCAGAGATCAAACTTTCAGAGATATATGCTGTTGAACTTGCTAATTGTGGCTTGATTCGTGAATGCAGCCTACTAGATGCTGGAAGGTGTCTCCTGAACTGTGACTCAGAGGTACCAATGTGTTTATTTTCCTTCATTATGTTGCAGCAATTTATCGATCTTTTACATTCTATCCTTTTTTGAAGATGCACCGATTCGTGGTACATGGATTCAGAAGATCCAAAACACAACCTTCTCTTTGGGTTCTGGCATCGTACATTTTTGGACATAAAGATTTAAAGGCCTGTAAAATATGGGTAGAAAAAATAGACAACGTGTTGACCCAGGATGTTGGAAGGCCTAAAAACCTGCTGGTATGTCTACATTTCAAATCACTGTTTGGAAGTTTGAAGTTACAGCTGTCTTTTGATGTTTGAGAGACACAACAATGCCAGCCTCTCCGAGGCAACTTTCTTGTGTCTTCAGGTTTTTGTTCATCCATTTAGTGGAAAAGGAAAAGGATGTATGATATGGGAAAGCGTCTCTCCCATATTCACCCGCGCAAAAGTGGCCACAAAGGTATGAATATGACTACATGTTATTTAAATATTTTCACGCTGGGCTTCTTGCTGGCAGTGCATTGAACTTAAAAATATTTTCTTAATGAGCATTGGACTCGTGGACTACAAACTAGAGAACATGACACTCTTGTTCACAGACAATGATAAGAGATGCAGTCAGCTGAAAACATTGTTGTGTAGGTGATAATAACGCAGAGGGCAGGGCATGCATTGGACACCATGCTATCTCTTACAGATGAGGAACTCAAGGCCTATGATGGTGCTGTTGCTGTAGTAAGTTCCTTAAAGTGTTTCTGAACAGCGTTTTCCCTTTCAAAGGAAGCATGCTACAGTTTTTTACTTAGAAATTTAGCATAGCTAGGCTTCTAAGATGACCTCAGGCTGCTCTTAGATCTGGTCTATATCCAGACTATTGAAGAGAATGCTGCATATGAATGTATATCGTGAATTTTATATCTGATGGCAGAACCATTTCAAGATAAAAGTTGCATTATCAGATCCTTGCTCACTTACGCTGGGACTAAATGGGCTTAGATAAGTTTACATTCGATTCAGGACTGTTGAAAGTCCAATTTTGGTTACTGCCAGGGTGGTGATGGTTTCTTCAATGAAATAATGAATGGCTTTCTGTGTACGAGGCATGCAGCTCCATATCCTCCCACACCTGCAGAGTTTTCACAGTCTACTCACAAGGATAAGGGTAACTATCTCATAAATGGGAATTCAGATTCTATGACTTTGTGATTCTAATGTTCATTCATGACATCATTATTAGGAGTGATGCGGCAGGATGATGTTTCTAATCCTCTTCTTTACAGTACACAGTCCGTTGAGTCTGCCTCATTAAATACTGGTACCTGTCAAAGCCATTTCTTTAGCTGTTATGACTGTAAGTCAAAACATCAAGTTGTAAGATTTTCTTTGATCACCGTTGCAGGTACTGGAGCAAGGGCATTGACCACAGGTCTCCTTTTTCCTGCTGTCCACAGCATAGAAATCATTTTAACCAATCCATTAACTTGCACTTTAAATTTTTAGTGCACATTGAGAGACATAATACTGAGTGCAACGTTTTCCTTGTGCGCTTCAGGCCAAGGTCATCATTTCTCTCTTCCACATCCATGGATTAGATTTGGAATTATTCCTGCAGGCTCAACCGATGCTATTGTGATTAGGTATCACCAATTTTTTACGCAGATGAACGAATAGATTAAGGCTTACCATGACTCTTTACTCAAATAGTTCGACATTTATGCTAGCATATGCAAGGCTGCTCATTTGGATATGAATTGAATGATTCTGGATGAAAGCATGACCATTACTTGTTCCCATTTATTATAGTTCTACTGGAGCTCGTGATCCTGTCACATCTGCATTGCACATTGTCCTTGGAAAACAAAGATTTCTTGATGTTGCTCGAATAGTCCGATGGAAAGTTAGTTCATCATCCATGGGAGCACCTTCTGTACATTATGCAGCTTCTTTTGCTGGGTATTCTCCCTATATGACTACTGTTCTTTTCTTCTTTCCGTTTCCCTTTGCGGAATATCTCTAGTCATGTTGAACTGAACCATGATTGTAGGCATTGAAGTCATATAATTGAAGCACAAATTTAGATCACAATTATAATTACAAAATGACAATAATACAACTGAAGTTTATGAACAATAATGAGCATTATAAATACAAAGGACTGACAGGCAGTGGGTGACATAGTAGCCTGTTTCCTGCTTTGAAGAAATTGTGTACATAGGGACTCTGTCTGTTCATATTTGTCTAAAATCCCAGATAAATTTGTTGATCATCAGGTATGGGTTTTATGGAGACGTAATCAAGGAGAGTGAGAGTTGTCGCTGGATGGGCCCTGTTCGTTATGATTATGCTGGAACAAAGGTGTTTTTGCAGCACAGGTATCCTAGAGAAAGATGCTCTGGACACACAAAGCTAGAGTTGTTTTGTGTCTGGCTTCAGCCTTTGGTTCTTTAAACATATCTGGTTTCTTTCAGATCATATGAAGCAGAGGTCTTTTTCGTGGCATCCAATGGAAAGGAGGAAGATAATAGTGAAACTGGGACCCAGATGTTTCGGGAAAGAATTCCAAATGGACCAGAAAAAAAATTTATATGCCGGGTGGAGTGTCCCATTTGCAGTGAGGCCATAAAGCCTGTTCAGTTTCTTCCAAATGATGATACATCTCGAAGCTATTCAGATTACAAATGTTTAAGGTGGATAAGAACAAAGGGACGATTCTTAAGTGTAGGCGCAGCCATTATCTCTTGTCGTAATGAAAGGGCCCCTGAAGGAATAGTGGCTGATGCACACCTTGCAGATGGTTTCCTACATCTGATACTGATTAGGGATTGTCCTCATGCTCTCTATCTCTGGTAATGTGATAGAAATTACATTTCAATATGCAGCATGTTTTCCATTCCATGTATTGAATTTTTACTTGGAACCATGGAAATGACATATGAGACATGTTCCGGTAATCTATTTTACTATATTTGAGTTTCAATTGTGCATGAGCATCATATAATGTGCTTACAGATCCTTTCCTTTTTTCCTTTTCTGAACATGTTAAGCGAATATATTAGTCTCATGCAGCTCAAGCTTGATCCTTGCATCAGAAACTTTATGTCTGTGTTCCCTGATAGTAATCTTTGCTTTCTTGTACGGACTTGCCAAATGCATCTGCATTTTATTTGTATGACTTTTTTTTCCACCATCATCTTAATGTGCTCCTAGAATCTCAAACATTTTAATCTTTTGAACTGTCAAACAACAGATATTTATATTCATGGAATCGGAGAGAAAAATTGCAAGCTTTGTTTTGCATGAAAACAGGGGATTTTTCTTTTCTGGATCTTTTTTGGTTGGAGGGGAAGGGGTGGTTGTGGAGGAGGGGAGAGGGAGGAGGGTAAAATCTGATTCAACGAGGTTTAAACAAATGCTTGCAAAGGATCACAGGTCGAGCAATTTTTTCCCCCAACAGAAGCTTCATTTTCATGTAATTCGATGTATGGTCCTTACTCCTAAGGGTCTTTCATTACTCATCCCCTTCCATTTTGTCAAACACATCATACGGAGAAGTTTGAAAACAGGATTAGTGACATCAGCTACCATCATTTTCATGGTGCATATTGCTAATCTCATCTGTTTTGACTTTCTATCATCACTCTCTCATTTAGGAGACTGGAATTTGATTTCTACTGTATATCATTGACAAGTTCTTGTTCTTAATTTCCAAGAAAGGAGATTGACTTCTTACTATGTTTTAAATGTATAGGCATCTGACTCGGCTTGCAAGAAAAGGCTCTGATCCACTTGATTTTAAATTTGTGGAACATCATAAAGTATGCCTAACAATTAGAAAACTTGATGCCTATTATTGTTCTTTCATTCCAACTCATACATGTTCTCATTTTTAGACTCCAATGTTTACCTTCACTTCATCTGGCGAAACAAGTGTGTGGAACTTAGATGGTGAACTCTTTGAAGCACACCAACTGTCTGCTCAAGTTTTCCACGGTTTGATTAGTTTGTTTGCAAATGGGCCTGAAGTTTAAGAAATTTTTGGAGTGATTTAGTTCCAGGTGAGTAGCAGCAACATCTTAAGTTTGAACTTGATACAGTTGCTTCTTGGGTCTACCAAGTTCATCATTCTGACCTGAATTTTATTGGTGACTTGAGAAATTATGAGTTAAAACTTGAAAGGCAAATATTATGATCTCAAATTGTGGTGGGGAATAACATGAGCACCTTGTCATCCCAGCTTCTTAACAAGTTGTCTGATTTATGTATGCAAAATAAAATTTGTTACATAGCAGGACATGTATGTCCATCTGTGCTTGTCTGATGCCTAGCGTGTCATTTGGTCCCTACTCCAACAGCTTAGACTCAGATATTGGAGGATGCAGGAAATTATCTTGTCCAAAAACTCTACTGGAAATCATTTCATGTTTCTATTACTTTCTTCTTCTGGTATTATATTCTTTCTTCTGGCATTATATTCTCTCAAATGTTTCTGTTTAGGTTTGCACGAAGAGTTGAGCAACTGGCCAGAAAATATAGAGGTCTTTCCAGACGCAGATATGCTTCACTGGCTTGACTGCATCTTAGAGGTCACTAGTTTTGCGTGCCAACCATATTCTCCATGCATGGATTGATGCTGCTGCAAGATGGAACCGAAGAGGGGATATCAAAACAGCAGCCGGAGCTGGAAATTTGCACTTTTTGACAAAAATAGGGGATATTGCTTCCAAGATACTTTAGAAATCGCCAGCCATTGCAACAAACAAAGAGTGCACAGCAAGGACATGTAACCTTATTTCCGTCCTACTTGTAAAGCTCTTTTGATTATCTATCACCCAAGTTTGGGCAGATTGTAATAGTTATCAAGAGGTAAAAACGAACAGTTGCTCTTGTCGCTAAATGTTTCTAAATCTTTAATCTCATTTAAGCCTTTACAATGGTTAAGATCCAGGCCGAATATATTGTAACATGACTGGGAAAAGTGAAATCTCGTATGCAGCATCAAATCCTTTTGGGTCATTCCATCCCCCTTTCCATGGAATAACCCATGTGTCCTACCTACGCTCCTGAGATGGACAAGTAATTGTTTCATTTTCCCAGCAAGAGTCAATTTATAAAATGGCGATCCTTTCACCCATAGATGAAGTTAAATATATAAAAAGTTGGTGCGACTGGAAGTTGACAGTTTCTTTTAAAAACTAGAAAACGTTAAATCCCAACAGTCAGGAATCTCATTTTGAAAGTGGATTCATCAGACTTTTTGAACTGAAAAATCTTTGGTTCCTGATAGCTTTGGGTTTGAGATCATTGAAAATCACATATCCAAGGCTTGAAGGTCAGACTCCTTTCCATCCAAACTCAAATTTGAGGTTTTG
This sequence comes from Nymphaea thermarum, assembly GCA_011799765.1. Lineage (NCBI taxonomy): Eukaryota > Viridiplantae > Streptophyta > Magnoliopsida > Nymphaeales > Nymphaeaceae > Nymphaea > Nymphaea thermarum. The sequence continues at coordinate 107,579 of JAANDH010000133.1, read as the reverse complement.
GCTATAAACTGATGATTTCAAAAATCTCTTTTTTCCCTGTGGTGGTAAAATCCAATGTTTGTCGACACTGTTAGTCCCATATAACACGGATCATAAATTAGTCTCAGATTTGAGATCTGATACTATCGAGCACCCAAAACATTGGAATCTTATACATGTAAAACTGCCCCTTCTTAAGAATCATGAACTCTTAGTTTCATAATATCATCAACTTAGATTACATTCCCTTTCCCAAGGCTTTCCTTCTCCGTTGTTTTTGGTGTTTATGCTACTGTTACAAGAAAAGAATATTTTTTATTGCACCGTTGCTGCTTTCCACTATGTAAGTTTGAGCTCTGACTTATTCATTAATTAAACAAATTTCTAACTTATATATATATATATATATATATATATATATATATATATATATATATATATATATATATATATATATATATATATGTAACAAAAGAAATATAGCCAACTATTAAGGATTGTAGGCAACTTGTTCGGCATTGATTGTATCTGTTTTTAGACCTTTCCAAGTTCTTATTAGGAGCATGCACGCAATGTTGTTGGAAAATTTTATCAAGAAAAAGAAAACGGGAGAAACAATTATGGTTAAAAAAAGAAGCTGTCAGCATGTCGCAAATAGCTCTAGTTAAAAGTCAAAAGTTGATAAAATAAGAGGGATAGGTTTGTCAATCACTGAAAAGTTGGGTGGCAATTGTCAAATTCCTCTAGGTTGAAGGTGAAGTTGAAAAATAACTTTTAAAATTGGCGGAAAGCGGTCATATATTCCTCCCCGGAGCCTCTCCGTTGACAACCTCCTAAAGCGCGGGCTCTCAGACGCAGGGAGACAGAGAGAGAGAGAGATGAACGTGCTTGCCTCATCTTAAACACACTGAGTTTCAATTGCCTTGAAAAGGAAATGCTGGTCTGCGCTTTTGGGATGCCCGTTCGGACGGTCCATCGTTTCTTGACGGCGAGGATCAGCAGGTTCGGATCGGAAAGAGACAAGTTTCTTGCGTGGAAGGAAGACTTTCTTCCCGCGATCAAACTTATGTTCTTGATAGACACAAGAAATTGAGGGGTAATGGATTCTTTCTGTTTCTCGTTGCATGTTTCAAGCGAATTCACGGTTTCTGAACCATTGGTGGTTCGTTGGTTTCGGGGACTTCTTGTTTTCTCCGGTAAGGATGGTGGGTGGTTGGTTTCGGGGAACATGCTTTGCAATGGTGGTTTTATGGTATGTTCGTCTGCTCTGAGTTATCGGATCGGTTTTAAAGTGGTTTTGGGTGCTAATAGACACGACCAATCTTTCCCATGAACAGTTTCCTTTCTCTGTTTTTTTCGGTTGGGATTCATGTTTGAGCACATGCATGTGATTTTTTCTTTTAGTTTCTTCATCGATGATTCATGATATGCAATTTTACACGATCTCGTGAACCCAAGAATATGGGCTGAATTTCCTTTTTCTCTTTTTGGTTGATAGTGGTCTCTTTATTGGTTCTAGATGCGACAATAGAAAAAGAAAGTGAGTTTCTCGTGAACACTGTCTAATTATCACTCGTACCACTGATCGTGGAATAATCTGTCCATACCAGTTAAGAGAGTGAATCACGTTTCAGATTTGGGCTCTAAACCAATTGGTAGATTGTACCAGAAAAGTTGGTGAACATTATGTTGGAATCCCATACAGTTTTTATCTGAAAAATGATTTATCCTGTATCTATATTAATTCTGCTCTTGTTTTCTCTTTCCTGCCATAGATAGGACTGTTCAAACTCTTCCGCTCAGAAGTGCCAATAGAGATGTCTAATCTGGTGAAACAGAAGTCTCCATCTGCTCCAACCACAACCATCGCTGTTGCTGCCAGCGGAAAGAAGGATAGCAAACTTGCTCTTAGATGGGCTTTGGAGAACTTCATTTCCGATGGTAGAAGAATTGTGTTCAAGATCCTACATGTACGACCAAGAATTACAGCGGTTCCTAGCCTAAGTAAGCTGGTAGCCTTCCTGGAGGGGTTTTCAGTCTTTAATCACGACTGCCTTGTTTCAGACATAGATGAAACCAGCTAACTGTTGATTTACTGTCATGAATATTAACGTAATGCTCATTCCATCATCGTACCTCTAGTTTCACCATCAATCAACTTTTTTTTTTTTACTTGAACAGATTTTACCTGTAACACCCCATAAGTTTAGTCCCGTATTGAAGATTGTGAGGAATCTTCAAGGGTTTATAAAGGGGGTCATTGACGAGAAGATTGTCCTGGTTCCTAGCCTTTTTAGGTTTGGAACCGAAACTACTAGGGGGCGGGTTGGGATCCGCCGAACCAGGGGCCCGAGCCCAGGAGTGGGTCGGGTTGTTACATTACCTATGAAGATCCTGAAGAAGCATCTATTTGTGTAGATTTAGCTGGTTTAACTCTACATTTAAGTACATGATGATGAAATACAGAGAGATGATTGTTCAGATTATATTCCGATGCAACACTGCTGGGAGAGGGGGCTCCCATCCCATTTATTAAAAATGAATCCAAGAATTGTTCAGATTATATTGATTATATTAATTTTTAACTAGGATACACGAGCTATGATTTTTGAGCTACTGATGCATTTGTAGGCCATGTACCTCTTTTTCGACTTCACAGAGATGTATTGAATGAATGGCAGCAGAGCCGCGTATACTTTAACTTTTGGCAAATTGAAACTTGGAACAGAGGAAAAAAGGGCTAATTAATGGAAAAGAGACATGTAAGAATACACATACGTACACAGTCACATACACACACACAACCCCAATAGAGACATGGACTAATGCATCAACTTTAACCATGAAAATGCGGTGTGGCACTTCACGTTTTTAAGTATATTTTTTGCAGGGATAGTTTAAGGGGCATACGGATGACATCCTCACCTAACCCAAACCAAGTTTTTTAATGAGTTTTGAAAACCTTTTTTTTTTTTTATTTGGGTGATATACCCAAAACCTGGTTTTTGAATATCCTAATGGAGGTCAGGTTTTTCACTCCCTTTTACAAAATCAGGTTTTTTCAAAACTGAGTATTCCTCAAACCCAGTTTTGATGGCACCGAAATGCTCCAAAAACCTAGTTTTGGAGGAAGAAGCAGGTTTTGCATCCTAAATCAGGTTTTTGAGCCATTCAAACACCCTGTAAGAGAAAACTAATAGGAGAAATGATGCCTTTCAATCTTTCATCTGTCAGCAAAATGTAAGTCACAATTCTGCATGAAGGCTTGCTCACGTAGATACGTAACAATTTGAAGGAAAATGAAAAATTTCTGAGTTGGTACCTTATCATGAAAAATAATTTTCACTAATTGTTCATGAATATTTGCTTTCACTGAAGCTATCTTATATTCATATGTGATATTTATTACTGGACATGCTTTTTCTATGTTATTAATCCTTCTCCATACGTATAGTGGGACTGATTCCATTATCTACAGTTCGTGAGGATGTAGCTTCTGCATATATCGCAGAAGTAGAATCAAAGACAAATGAGATGCTTGCTCCCTACCAACGATTATGTGCCCAGAGAAAGGTTTCATTCTCTTTCCCTTTCTTATTCACCAAATGAATTCATCCACAACATATTCATTTGAATTTTGAAATGTCTTTGGTGCAAATTTTTTTTTTGTTTCTTTGACATGCGTTGATATTATGAAAATATGGCGATATTGTTGCCATTTTTTTATCGATGTGAAATGCATTTAGTTGTACAAAATTTTGCTATTCCTCTTTGATGCTTATGTTGCTGTATTCTATAATGGAGTTTACATGCAAGTGCATGTGCTTTTATGCACAAAGGCAATGTTGTAAAGTGTGTATCATAGCCCATATTGGTCGGGCTAATAGATATGTCGTATTGCAACATGTTGCAACATATTGTAAATTTATTTTTTAGTTCTAAAAAATCAAAATTAAGAAAAATTTAGCTAATAATGAGAAAAATCAAGAAAAATGCATCTCTATAAAAAACATGTCATACACAAATATAGGCTGATATAGTTATGACTTATGAACATTCATCAATTTAAGTATTTAACATAGCATAAATCGCATAATCTAATGTTATAAGCTATAACACATCAAAAGATAAGTTTAAAGTGTTATATGCATCACAGGATGAAATTTTTCAGTGCGAACAACAAGTGAAAATATCATCATGACCATTCATCATCTTCATCTTCATTCTCATTCTTATTGTCGTTTGCATCTTCTTCTTTAAATTGAATATCCTCACCGACATATCCAGACCTGTTTTCAAATAGACGATCTGTCCCTCAAATTGATGATTTTTCCTTAAAACCAGTAAGAACATCCCCTCCTTCAATTCCTAAAAATGTTTATAGATGAGGGAAGGAAAAAAAACACAATTCTAAAAGGAGGGCCTCTGACCCTATTTTGTGTGTTGATCTTGTATTGTAGGATCCAGGGCGTATCATCCCATATCACACAATATGCGGTATGCATCATACGATACATAAGATACACATATGATAGACCACCTTAAGATATAGGTAGCGTATCATATTATACTTCTTATTAGATACAATATGTATCATATGATGCGGCTCTGTATTGTAAGTTATGTATAACACTACATCTTGCATGCTCATGCAGCCGATTTTCCATTTTATGTTGAGCTATTGTAAGGTCCACTCATATCTTTTCTGCATGACTTGAATTGATTTAAAGCTTACTGTTAATGATGCTCGTGAGTGTACTTTCAGTGAAATGACTTAAATCCTTGCTAGTGATCTTGTGGAAAGGTGGACATGATCTTGTGGAAAGGTGGACATAACCTTAAAATTAATGTATTGAACCAAAGGGATTGCAGAGTGTGCAGATTTATTTATTTGAACAACTTGCTCTCTCTCTCTCTCTCTCTCTCTCTCTCTCTCTCTCTCTCTCTCTCTCTCCACACATATAGACCCATTCAGATGCACACCCGTACATACATATAAATGTATATTTATATTCCAGTTGAAAGAGATGATTTTGAGCCAGGCTATCCATGTCGATGAAAAATCAATCTGCATGCCGTTCAGTGACAACTTTCTGTAACTTCATCCTCTGTTGTATTCAGTGGGTTCTTTTCTTTATTTCGTCACTCACATTTCTCATTTATAAAGTGTAGCCTGTTGTTCATGGGCAAATTAATTTACAGGCATGTTGGATATGTAGGTGGAAGCAGAGGTTTTGGTGATTGAAGCAGATAATGTAGTGGCTGCAATTTCTGCTGAAGTTGCTAAATCTGGAATTAATAAGCTTGTTTTAGGCTCTTCCCCTCGTAATGCTCTCTCAAGGTATTTATCCCAAGGGCTTGTGCATGTGTTGCTTTCATACATGTGCTTTTAGGTGCACTCCTGTAGTACATGTCAAATAACAGTTAGTTATAAAAGTTGATTGCCTGCTCAGATTTGAGTGAGGCTAGAGGTGGACATGATTAATGGCATCTATGATCTAACTTGTTTGAGGATGCTACCATCCTTCATATGGAAAGAAGGTAAAAGAGTAATGGAATAAATATCAGAAATAGTTCTGGACAAAAGCTGCGTTGGGGTAGGCCCCAACCAATTTATTAGAAAAAAATAGGGCAATATGCACTTTTTAAAAGGAATGCAACACGAGGACTTCCCAGGAAGTCAAAGAAAAAGTGTTTTAAATTTTAATGCATGAAGAAGGAAAGGGCAGGAAGAAGCATTACAGGGTAGAATCTAGAAACCATGTATCTTGACCAACGATGGTCCACAAGGTGGATTCTTCACAGCTTGGACATCATGCACATTAATAGAGAGAAAAGTAAGAAGAATGAAGAGAAGTGAAGGAGGGCTCAACAGCTATTTTAATGTTTTAAGCGCAAGCACAAATATCATTTATAGGTTTTAAACGACGAATGCGACAAAGTTGTTTTTCTCGGAAAAGTCTCTGGAAATTTTAAAACAATTAAAAAATGAAAAACTTAAAAGAAAAATGTGAAAATTAAAATGTGGCAGTAAAAAATATAAAAAATGTGAAAACGTAAGAATAGGAAAAAATGCATGGAAAAAACGTAAGAAGCCTAAAAAATGCCCAAAATGAAAAAAATGAGACAAAACATGTTTTTTGCGTTTTTTCTTTTTGCTGTTGTTTTAAAAATTCTTGTTTTTTTACCCGTTTTTCTGCTGAATTATTTTTCATGTTTTTAACTTTTTTTGTGTGACTAAATAGGAAACTAGAGGAGTAGAGGACCCAGCTGTTGGTTCCTTGACATGTTTAGTGTCTTCACGTTTACTAATAAAACTCAGTGTCACTGTAAAAAAACTGTTCATGTCTGAGGAACTTCAGATACCACTATATTATTTGATTATTGATTAATGGCTGGAGATCCAAGACTTTATAAATTATCTGCTATGAAATCCCAAGTTTACTATATCTAGAATCATGGGTTTGTATTAGCAGAGAAAATCATATGACTTTTTTTTCTAAGAAAATGAATCTCTATCTGTCATGAAGTGTCACATGCAAGATTGCACATGATCCACTGGAATGGTTGTGACCTGAAAGAGACAGTGCAGGCTAGTTTGGTCGAGCTATAACTATTCTCCACCTGACTGCATTGTGGCTACAGTTTACATTTGCATATTGCAACTTTCAAGTCTTTGTACTGTAAGCATGATCTGTTTTTCAGTTTTTATAGTTTAAAACTTTTAGCTGGGTGCCAAACGTAAAGTAATCTATCATCCTTAATTTCTACATTTGTCTTGTATGCACCATCCGTACATTTTCCAGCAGGCATGTTATTGATCTTAGTCATAAACCAAAAACCTGTAATTTTTACTTGAAGGAAATTCATTGAAAGTGAAGTACCCACAACAGATTTGGATTGGGAGCCATACTTCTGCTTTGTCTATTTTGTATCAAAAGGAAAGCTATCAAAAGTGCAGACAGCTAGTCTACCAATAAATAAAGTTTCTGACTTTGATAAAGATCAGCCAAGTGTCTCCTTCAACAGTTTCTCTGGTTATGCTTCTGCCACACAGACAGGTAGCCTTGTTTGCATGAATGTACGAATGTGTAGATTGGCCCTACATAAATGCACATTTTAGAATAAAAGCCTTTACAGTTTTTTTGGTTTCTTTTCTTGCTTCCTTTAATTGGTAATGTTCTCCTAGTTCATTTTTTTTTATACTGCAATTTGATGTCACTCTCAGAGGCCATAACTGTTCTTTATTGTGGATTTTTTGGTCTTCACATGATTCAGTCACTTTTGTTTATCCAATAGCACATGCTTGTGGTGTAACACATATACATATTTACTATCTCTTTCACACACACACACACAGACAACTGAATTTTAGGAGTTTCTTGAATTTTTGGTACTATATATGGACTGGACTGCTAAGGTCACATTCTCTGTTGCTTTTAAGTGACATCTAGTGCTATCTTAGATTTGTGAAACTGGGTTAAAAGTTCCATCCACATGCAGCTCATGGTGCGGTTCCATCTTTGTTGACAATGAATTCTGGCAATACCTTGAGAATTTAGCCTGATACTGAAGATTATTGGAGATTTTCATGGACTTATAAAGAGGGTTGTTTATATAATTGATTGCCCTAGTCCTTAACCTTTTCAATGCTGGAACCCAAGCTACTAGGGGATGAGTTGAGATCTGCCAAAGTAGGAGCATGAACCTAGTGTGGGATGGGTCGGGTCGTTACAATTAGTATCAGAGCACAATTACAATTTGCATCAAAGTACAGTCCAATACTTGGACCTACAGTCCCACATGATGGATCTGTGTGCGTTAAGGTGGGTAGATTGTAACCCCTCAATAGTTTAGTTGTCAAGGATTTATAGAAGAAGTTTAGTTAAGTAATTGATTCTCTTGATTCCTAGCTTTTCTCAGGCTGAAAGCGGAGCTGCTAAGGGATACGTTGGGATCTGCCAAACTGGAAGTTCATGCTCAATGTGGAAGTGGGTCGAGTTGTTAGAACTCCAATTTTGCAAAGAGTTTAGGGTGCTGGACATAGAGAAATAAAAAAATTTAAATATCTTTCATGTTTGTTTGTGTGTGAGATGTTGGAATTGGTCAGGCATGGAATCAAACTTCACAGAGCATTTGGTTGTGATTGAGAATGTTAAGGCAATCTTCCTTGTATTTCCTCTTCCTAATATGTTGGTTTTGACTTGTAGAAAAGAACATGGACATGGCTGTTAAGTGATGTCTACAGTTTTGAATGTAATTAAACAATGAATATCTTCATCATATTGCTAATCATAGTCACAAAAAACTCATTTTTTCGAAAAAAATGAGAAAAAAAACACAATAAATAAAATTGCCATTTAAAACTAAAAAAAAGCATTAAAAAAAACACTTTTTCCTTTTTTTTATTTTTTCATTTTTTTAATGCCACATAATTTTTTTTCATTTTCTGTTTTTTATTTGTCGCAATCTACTTATTTTTGGGTGTTTGTGTTATTAGTTTCTCACTTATTTTATTGTTCCCTCATTTTTGTTTTTTATTTTTTTTTTAAAATTTAGCATATTTCCCCCCCTTTTTTTCAAGCTCACCATATTATATAAAAAAAAAAAGACCTCGCCATTTAAAACTCCGAAACATTATTTGTGACTGTGCTGTTAATCATGATGAGCAGGAATCAAATGTTATTTTAAAAGTTTTATTTTTCTTAGGTAAATGTCACTGTTTAATGTGCATATATGTATAAAACATAAAAAAATATGAAAAAATGGAAGTTTTTTTGTTGAGATATACAATGATAAAGTATGATACTTCCACTTATTTTCTGAATAGCTGCAATTTCTCAGCAATTATATTGGCTTTAAGAAAGGTCTGGAAATAAAGAAGCATTGGTACATGCAACAATGATTTTAAGTTCATAGTCACAAAAAACTTTTTTGGGTTTTAAACAGTGAGGCTTTTCTCAGGTATAATATGACGAACTTGAAAAAAATGGGAAAAATATGGTCAGTTTTTTAAAATAAAAAAAAAACTAAAAATGATGGAAAAATAAACTAAGTGAGAAACTAATAACACAAAAATAAAAAAATAAGTAGATTTGCAACAAATAAAAATTATAAATGAAAAAAATCTGTTTGGCATTAAAAAATGAAAAAAATGAAAAAATAAAAACAGCAAAAAAATGTGTTTTTGCATTTTAATTTTTTTTTTCAAAAAACATGTTTTCTTAAATTTTTAGTCACTTTTAAACTACAATTTTATTTATCACGTTTTTTTTTTCGTGTGTTTTTGTGACTATGATTTTAAAGCATATGAGTGACAGGAAACGAGAAAAGAATTCACCAATATAATGCCAACTAAAAACAACCTTCATGAAACAGTATTCGTATCTTGGAGGGGAAAAATGCAGGTTCATCCTCAAAAATAAGAATATGGCACTTTTGATAAAATGGGAAATTTACATGGAAGGGACTATTCAGGGTATATTGAAATGATATGATGGAAGGGTATTGAAGCCCTTCCAGTTACAGCGCTGATTTTTTTTAAAATATTATATTATCCTGTCAAATTCACTTTACTTTGTGTGTGCTTCCTGCATCAACATGACTAAGTTCTCAGGCACCATTAAGATACTTCACAATGTCAGTAGCCTTCATCAGCTTCAACACATTTTCATTGATTTTATCTGTACCTGTTTCTGACTGTGATTGCTTAACTTGTATTTTTGTCTTCTTTTCTTTCCGAACTTTGTTATGAACTTTGGTATTCTGTTTGATTGCTGTACAATGTTTTCCAGTTATGACCATCCATTACTGTTCAGAAGCTTCCAGTTGAGCTTGCCTTCATGCTTTACTGAGCACTGTGCATATAGCATATCTCTACATCCTATATTTGTGAAAGGATGTAGTATACCAGGCAGGCAGGCATATCCACATCTGCATCCTGTTGTCGTAGCTGCACTTGCACCTGTTTTTTTTTCTTTTCTTTTGCAGGAACGTTTTGACATCTCTATAATAGCCTATATGTGTGAATTATCACGACACCAGGTTGTTCAGATGCAGTCCTATCCAAACCTCAGTTGCATGCTCAATCTTTAGTGGATCAGCGATATAGGGCTCTTCTGACTGTGAATCAATATAATAACAGTGGGATAGCTAGTGCCATTAATATGACCCATTCTAGGACCTCGCAAATCCATGATGAGGGGGCATTTGCCTCTACTGGTTCTGCTCATGCTGAAGTGCATGAGGACAGCAGTGGGGCATCCGATAAAAAAAATTGCCAAGAAAGTGACCATTCTGGGGCTCCTAGTCGGACTTCTTTATCAGATGGCCCAACAGATTCATCATTCTCAAACAACGAGGTGGTAATCCCTGCATGTCAAGACAAAAATAAGTTCCTTACTATGCATATTCTTTGGGATGTAATCTGTAATTGGTGACATGTAATGAATCTGCAATGTCCTTTGCAGATAAGTGGTGAGCTGGAAAAAATAAGGTTTGAGCTTCATCATGTCCAAGAAACGTTTAAGCTGGTCCAGGAGAAATCTGATACTTCCAGCAAGGTAATCCTAATTGCATTACTAAAGATGTTTTCCCTAATGCATTCAGTTTATTTGTTGGACATCCTTTGTTGCAAACCACATTCTATATCTCTGAATTTCTTCCAACAAAATTTTATGACAATAGAAATGCAAAATGTCTAGTTTACGAAGCTGATAGATGTTCACATATGCAAAAAGTTTCTATTGAACCTAATGCACATGAGTTCTTCAATTTATGGACGTATAGTGTATTGTCTATGCTCAACCTTGTATTTGGGGTATCAACTCATTTGTAAATGGTTGACAAAGGCAACTGAAAGTTGTTTATCATGTGTATTTCTGACCTTTATCTTGTGGGGTGATCCCTCATGAGCCTATATCCATAGCATTTATTTCTGGCCCCTGCAACTTATTTTCACTTATCTTCTGTACTGGTTGCTTTATCTTAGATATCTGAGCTCAGCAATCACAAAGATGAGCTTGAATTGGTGACCACAGAAGAAAAAGCTAGAGAACTTGTAAAATATGAGAAGGAAAAACATGAAGCTGCTGACGAGGAAGCTGAAAAGATATGCTTAGAAAGCGAGCTCGTTCAGAAGAAAGAGGCTGTAGTTATAGCATCATACAAAGCCAAGGAGAAGCATAAGCTGGAAAATGCATATGCTTACTTGGATAACCAGTTTGAGAAATTTGGATGGGAAGAAATAAGTTCCGCAACTTCATCATTCTCCGATACTCTTAGGGTTGGAGAGGGGGCCTTTGGATCTGTTTACAAGTGCACTTTGCGTCATATCACAGTGGCTGTGAAAGTGTTGAAAGCAATTGGCATCCAGAAAGACAAGCAATTCCTACGTGAGGTATGATTATGACATTCCAAGTGGTGAGCAGATTGTGACTTTTGATAACATAGTAACAAAAAATTTTCTCGGGTTTTAAACGGTGAGGTTATTCTTGGGTATAATACGCCAAGATTTAAAAAAGGGGGAATAATACGGTAACTTTTGAAATTTTCAAAAAGCTAAACAAGAGGGAAAACTAAAATAACTGAGAAATCAATAACACGAACACCAAAAAATAAGTAGATTTGTAACAAATAAAAATTAGAAAATGGAAAAAAGCTGTTTGGCATTCAAAAAATGAATAAAAGGAAAAAAATGTCTGCTTGGAAGAAAAGGGAAAATGATAGTAGTAATTATGATAACCAAGTAATCAAATAATCAATAATAATTCAAATTATAATAACAATAGTAATAGGAACGGGATCAGACATGTTCCTAGCAGCTGGCTGGTTTCATTTATAAGAGCAACCACTAATTCAGTTAATTCAACATGTTTCTCTTAGTGACCGCATGGCATCCTGCCATGTCACACCAACCCTCAAACTAAACCTGATGTGGGTTCATTAAACTCACAAGGGAGTCCACAGCTTTGACAGTGGAGCACTGTCAATTAGAAGAACCTCACCTTATTGGGAAATTCATTTCAGAAATCTCATTTTTTGGGCCTATCGTGCCTGACTTTTGGTTTGTTATTGGGAATTTCCCATTTGTTTATTTAGGGAAATTTAGAAGTGAATTTTATTTATGAAAAGGAATCTGAGTTTTTCCTGAAATACAGTTTTGTGGATGTTTCAGATTGAGATACTGAACAGAATCCGGCATCCCCATTTGCTGATGCTTATTGGTGCCTGTCCTGAGCATGGTTGCTTGGTTTATGAGTATATGGAAAATGGCAGCTTGGATGACAGACTACGCAGAAAAAATGATACTCCACCACTTCCTTGGTTCGATCGTTTTCGAATAGCTTGGGAGGTGGCCTCTGCCCTACTATTTTTGCATAGTTCAAAGCCACGTCCAGTGGTTCATCGTGATCTAAAACCTGCAAACATTCTGCTCGATCACAACCTTGTTAGTAAGATTGGAGACGTCGGTCTCTGTACGCTCATTCCAACAGATCATTCCACCATGGCTACGGTCTACAAAAATACTGGACTTGTTGGCACTTATTGTTATGTTGATCCAGAGTATCAAAGAACTGGTCTAGTCTCCCCTAAGTCAGATGTATTTGCCTTTGGCGTTGTTGTTTTGCAATTGTTGACTGGGCATCCTCCAATGGGGCTGGCCCACTTTGTCGAGAAGGCAATAGAAGAAGACCGTCTGGAAGAAATTTTGGATGCGAGTGCAGGGACATGGCCCATTAAAGAATCCAAGGAGCTGGCATATCTGGGGCTGCGCTGTGCTGAATTCAGACATAAGGATCGGCCAGATTTAAAGGATGATATTCTTCCTGTGCTGATGAAATTGAAGGAGTTCGCTGATGGAGAGAAATCCTCAAATCCCAACGCACTTGGTCCTCCAAGTCATTTCCTGTGTCCCATACTTCAGGTTAGAGCCTTCCTCTTTCTATCGCTGGTTCGGTTTCAACGTCTTTATCATTTGTTTGTTCAAAATGCACCAGTTGATTGTGCATTTTTGGTGTATGGACACATGAATATGCATTTGCGTGTGACCATGAACATGCTTGGTTGAGTTGATATGCAACCTAAGTTTTTGTTTTCCAAATTTTCCTTTTTTCTCTTTCGCATCATCTTCATAAAAAATAAAATTTTGTTGTTGAATGCAGGATGTAATGGAAGACCCATGGGTTGCACCGGATGGCTACACATATGAGCGGAGAGCTATAGAGAGATGGCTTAGCAACCAAGACACATCACCAATGACAAATTTGCCGTTGCCGAATAAGAATCTCGTTCCTAACCGGGCTCTCTCTTCTGCAATTTCAGAGTGGAAGTCGAGAAACCACTGAGACTTTTCATTTCATAATATACGAAAAATGATGCCCGTTCGACTTCTCAAATATTCATATGTTGAGTTCAATAAGGGATGCTTTTGATATGCCTCCTGTATCAACAAACAGACCATGTTCTTTCCACATTTATAAGTGCGTTGCTTACGTTTCTAAAATATGTGTTTTCTTTTTTTCGAGAAACAGAAAAAGAAGGGTGTTAAAAAATGCAAAAAAATTCTTTGGGTTCAGTTAGATATTTGTGGTCAATGTAGACCAACATCCAAAATGCGAGGGAGACTTAAGTATTATCTACATTTACGATGATGTAATGCTATAATCAGAATGCCATAATAAACAACCTGTCTGCCTAAATACTTTCATGAAAGAGTGTTTGAATCAGAATTTATTGGCTTTGATTGATAAGGGAATCAGATAAGAATTTAAATGGAATCTCAGATGCAAATCAAAATCTAAGGCACAAGCATTCAGTTTCATATGCAAAACTGACCCAATAACCCAATCGTAACTGGAATTAGAATTACAGAGCCTTGGGGTGGTCTAAGCTCGTTTCACATGTTGCACTCTCAACATCTAGTATTTTTCCTTCTTCCAGAAATACACGTATATTCTACAATGTTTTTGAAGACGTACTCAAGTTTAACTATAATATTTTGAAAGGAGACTTGATTATCTCCAACCATCTGGTATATGAACTATCTGCTTTAGCTTAAACACATTGAAATTCAAGTGCCCATTCGTTTCTTTCCAACTGCTGGCCGTTGGCACCTCCGAAACCCAATATCAGATAGCTAAACTAACTATCAGCAGTCAATCGTGTCCTAAAACAATGTAAAGCTCAAAACTCTCCATTGGTCCATTCAAAAGAAAACAAAAGAAAATCCAGGAGTTCAGGAGAAAGCAAGAAGGAAAGTACAAGAGAAAGATTAGGGATAGGGATCTAAATGATTCATACACCTAGGCTTTCCTTGAGTCCTGATGTGATTTCATAAGTCAGATTTGATTTTTGGATCAGAACTGGCCGGGTTCTGGCCAAACCCCGATTTTACCCCGGTAAGGGCTGATATTCACTGCTATGTCATTGGTCCACTTTCTGTTGTAGTTTGTATCGGTGAATACAATCAATCTATCTTGGTAAGGCACATGGATTGTTGTTGGATATCTCGTAATAGTCTTGGCCTAGCACGATGGCGGAGACACAACCTTCCACAATATATACATATATGATGGAACAAGAAGATATTCTTGCTTCCAAATTTGGACCAACCAACTTGTTAGACGGGCAACAAACCAATAGTCGAAGGCAATTATTGGGGCTGATTCGATGCGTTGTTTCCTACCTCTTCCTTCCCTCAATCAGCTATATATACATTAGGCGTAGTTCAATCCGGAAGCGGTCGACGGAGGCAGGCGTAGCCAGTATGTGCGTATGTTTTTGATACTGCATCGGGTCAAAGAAAATGATGATGACCCATGGATCAGTGCAGTCAAAGAGGCTGCTAAGCAATTCTGAATTTTCTTAAGATCTTGAAACTGAAAGGGTTTGATACGACAAAATTAACTTTGGCAGGCTTATAGTGGCTGATATACAGCTTATCTCTGTAAATTTTTTTTTCTTTTTTAAGAAAGAGAGAAAGTAGAAAAAACACTCGACAACTAAGTTGAAGAGCATCAAACAACCATGACGGAGGCTACGACCCAGACAAAAGAAATCACCAGACATTGAAGGAGATCGCTAGCTGGGCTTCAGTGACAAGCGAAAGGATCCACTACCTAAACGACGGACCAAAAACAAGACGGGTGAGGAGGTTAGAAAAGAACTCTCAACTAACCAAATCAAATGCCTTAGAGATATCCAACTTAAGGATGAATGAAGGAAGACACATATAGTATAAGGAGTGAACAATCTCATTGGCCATGACAACAGTGTCATGCAAGTGCGGACCAACTTGCAGACCCTTGATGAAAACAACCTGAAAGGAGGAGTTAACGATAAAAGACAGAGTTATGTTTATATAAATATAAATAGCATTTTAGCTGATGGATAGCCTAATCCTGTATATCGCCAGCACCCCCAACACCTAAAATGGGATTTGGTTCTTGTTTCTCAGGAATGATGAAGTGATTGCATGTTCTGGCCGAACACGTACGACTTTGGGCCAACCCGGCTTGCATGACATGACCACCCCCTCCCCCCCCCCCTATGAGATCCTGCGTTGCCAAGCTTGGGAAATTGTATACAAACCTTTTAAACGAGATCAATGAGAAGAAAGGAAAAGCCACTCATATCAATTAACATTATCTCGGCTCGAGTACTTCGAGGAGTGGCATGATGGAGCACAGGATATTATTGCACCACGTTTAAGGAATTCCGAAGTCAATCGCTTTTCTGTACTTTAATAGAACGTTGCTTCTTTTGATAAATTGTTGTGGAGTCAACAGGTTTTCAATTTCCTCCCGTTGAGCGAAGGGGAAATGTACTCTCATATATGCATAAAAGTTCACAAGTTTCGAAAAATTACAGTTTCAGTATTGCATGGTTAAGACAAATTCTCAAAAGCATGTCCCTCGTTCCGCAACAACTGTGGGGTGGTAGAGAGCATCAGGTAATCTTGGGCACATTTAACATTTTCCTTTTCAAACGCTTGAACGGTCTTAATTATAGACCCACTTTTGCGTCATATGTATTTCTTTAACAAACACTATGGTTTTATCTAGTTTATATTTTTAGTTTAGGAATAACTATAGAAAGATTGAATTTGTGAAAATCACGATGAATCGTTTTCATTACAATTGGAATTATGACAGTTCGGCAACTAACTTAGGCTTGAGCGGGGTAAGAGGTAGAATTTTTCAGTCACCCAACTATAATTTCAAAAATTTTGATAGGAGTTGAAATATAATACTTCAAAAATTTTATATAGGTTAAATGGATTAAAAAAAAAAAAATTACATATGTATTTTTTTAGGAGTGCATCGATTCATATCGGGCATTGATACTCATGTGAATCGAATCAGGATCTGGTCTTTTACTTACCAAGTTATCCGACCAGCTACCCAACCCTTTGGAACTGAACTTTTCTTGGACATGTTTGTGGACACCAAGATCACTTGTCAAACTTGTCCCGAACCGACATAAAGTGTAAAATGGGGTTCACATGAATGAAAATTTTAAAAGACCTACAGGTGAAGCTAATGCAGTTTGTAATTTTTCAGTTAAAGCTAATGCAGTTTTTCTTCACTCCGCTTCCTCCTTTTGTTTTTTTGTTGTTGTGAGTGCATTTCATTTGCGTGTGCGTGCTTTTGGAGAGCTACATCTACGATATATTACTTCAAGAGATAGGCTTGTATCTTAGATTTTACGCAATGAATGTACTTCTTGATTTCTGCTCACTCTTTCTTCTTTTTTTAACGTTTTTTTCTTATGCAGAGAAACCAATATGATAGTTGATTCTATGGTGCCTTATCTCTTCCAATTGAATTCTGTTGCTTTTCCCGCTCTAATTGCAAGTTGACATCTCTTAGCACGTTGTTTTCTTCTTTTTATTCATGCATTTTTCTCAACAGTTCGCTTGATTGTTAAAGAACCATCTGTTATGCTTTTGATGCAATTTTTCTGCCAAGTGTTGACACCCATTGGGCATATTCTGCATATATATTCCTTACCAAAATCAAAATCAACGAAGCAGCTTTTTGGCGGGCAGGGAACAGTATTAATAGCAACCACATAGGCGCTACAGGAGATAGCAGACAACAAAGAGAAGCGAATGAACTGTCATTTAGAACACGGGGAGGGAGAGAGAGAGAGAGAGAGAGAGAGAGAGAGAGAGAGAGAGAGAGAGAGAGAGAGAGAGAGAGAGAGAGATTTGCTTTAACTTGAGGAGAAGTAGAGTCCCCTTTAGTGAGTGGACCTACATTGGTCAAGTCAGGGCTTTCACCTGCTGCAAGGTGTTCCTGAGCTTGGGCCAGATAACTCTGCCTTCAAAGACCCATGCCTGTCCGGGCCCCTTGTTCTGAGCCATTTCATTGACCAATTGTTTGGACTATGCTACTTCCGTAGTTTTGAGTAAGTATCAGGTACCCTTAGTTTACATCCAAAAAACTAAAATTAGGCTTTGAATCCATTTCCAACTGTTGTACACTGTGCAGATAAGGAAGCACTTTGATCCAAATGTCAAACGACGTTCTGTTTTTTTTTTTCCTTTTTCTTTCAGAAGTCCCATAACTGAATGAGAAGGTGCCATAAATGATGCATGGTGGCTGAATTCTGCTTTTTAGATTCTGTTACCCCAGAATTAAAACTGTTGTCCCAAGTTATCTTGGTGCCTTCTGAGGTTGGGAATGGAAGTCCTTCAGTGTGAGAAGGACGGTATAGTTGCGTCATCCTCTTCAGCTTCAAGTGTTGCAGTTGCTGTCAATGGAAGCAAGAACAGCTTGTCTGCACTCTTCTGGGCATTAAGAAAGTTCGTCCCTGAGGGAAAAACTTCTTTCAAACTCATATATGTTCGTCCGAAAATCACGACAATCCCTACGCCATGTAAGTTTTTAAGTTTTAAATCAACTTTTTCTTGTGGCCTCAAGCCTTTTGTTAGCGCTGATAAAATTTTGTTTGGTAACATGAGTAGCTGTCAGACTAAGCTCCAATCTTTTCCTCATTAAGGTTTTGATTTTGATTGAAACTATAAAAATTATTTTCTAATTTTCTAATATGCTACATATCATTTTGCTTAATCGAGACAATCATTACTTATTGTAATCTAACGTTTTTTCAAAACGATACCTTCTGATGCAGTGGGGAATTCCATTCCTGTTTCAAATGTTAGAGAAGAAGTGGTTGCTGCATATAGAAAAGAAATAGAATGGGAGACAAACACAAAGCTCCTTCCTTTCAAGCAAATGTGTGCTCAAAAACCAGTATGACCTCCCTCTTCCTTACTTATGTCATCATATGCTTGCTAGCTGTAGGCTTCAAAAGTACTAACTCTGTTGTCAAGTTATTTCTAGTCAACATCTTGTGATTCAATTAGGGGTTGTTTCCATTCCTCATCTGGATATATGTCCCTAGATGCCTTGACATATAGGTACCTGCTCCTGTAGAGTGTAGACTCCAGCAACCCGTAAAATTTATAGCTTTACCTAGATGGACCTGGACCAAGTATGCTTGAGTTGGTAGCATGGCATTTTCCATTTATTTTGCCGTACCAAACTTGTTTATCAAGTGAAGGTGATACCTATGAATATCAATTAAGCAGACTTCTTTTTGCATGCTGGCATCAGTTCACAAAGGATAATTTTACAGTATTACAGAAACCATGGGGTTTGTCATCCAAAGTGTGCTGAGATAGTTTTTGTTTCATAGTCTTATTTTTTTCCTGTATGAACAATTAAACTCTTGTTCTATGTGCAGGTGGCAGTAGAGACCAACGTGATTGAGGCAGATGATATAGCAGAGGCCATATCAGAAGAAATTGCTAAATCTGAAATCCATATACTCGCTCTTGGATCATCATCTAGAAGCATATTTTCTAGGTAAAGTATTTTTACTGGCACACTTGTATGCTTAACATCTAATATTGGTACTAACACGTTTCTGCAACATTAACCTGACAACTAGGTAAACCAAGAAGCTTGCATCACAAAGAGTGACGCTAGATATTGTCCAATTGATGGATTTCTTAAATTATCTGACGGCATCAAATCCTGAACAATATGATGTTATCCAGAAAAAGTTATTAGTGACGAGAATTTTGATGAAGCTACTTGACTTTTTTTCTTTTGTTTGGTTTAACATTTCTATGGCCCACACGAAGATTGTTCATGAGTACAACTTCTAAAGAGGTAGAATATCGAATTTCCAGATATCGAATTTCTAAAATTTACAGCTCCAAGAACTCAGAAGGCAGTTAAGCCTGTATACAGTGAACAAAATTTAACATCATCTCTTATTTGTCTACGTTCTTGCTTTTGGTAATAGCCATGATGCTATTATCCATAAACTGACATGGACATACAAAACAAATCTCTTAGATAGTTAGATATTATTATCAGTTCGAAACATACAGCAATTAATAACTGTGTACTTGTTATTTTCATTATTTGAATGTGTTCTTCATTATTTGAATGTGTTCTTCCTCCTGTTTCTGTACCATTTTGCCTACTTTTTGAATGAAGAGTTTTTCCTTAGGAAATTCCGATATCAAGATGTATCTAAGAGAGTATCTGGCTGTGTTCCAAACTTCTGTACGGTGTATGTTATTTCAAAGGGGAAAGTGTCATCCATCCATCCAGCAAGTTTGGAGGACAAGAACTCCACAGATGTAAAGGATGACGGTTTAAGCTCAAAGACAGGTATGAAAGTTTTCATATTCAATAACTCCACTAACTTAATCATTAACTAGTTAAGGTTCTATTTTACCTCAAATTGTGTAGGCACTAGCTCATGATACACATTAGAGATGCAATATTGTGTATAAATGGGCAACAGGTCGAGCAGCCTGCATGTTACAGGCTGCTTTGCCTACTGGGACCAGATATTTGGAGTGTGGGTCTGCCCACTTTGGGTCCAGGCCCCATCTGACATGATTAGCCAATGGTTGCCTATTATATCCTGCCAAATCTATGGGGTATGCTGGACCTGGCCATCTTGTCACGAGTCTTAGAAGACTCATGCATAGCCACCCAAGTCTGTCAAGTTACTGTTCTGGCTGCTGACTTGGCCTTAGTCCAATTAGCATCACATCCATCTTGCAAGGTAGGTAGGTTGACAAAGTTCTTAAAACTGTATCAGGGGCTTTTTAGTTTCAATGTCAGAATTGGGCTGGTCCTCGGTTGCTTTCTACTGAGGCAGGTAGAAGAAAAAAGTTGCATCGTCTGGAGCTTTGTCTCTATGATACCAAATTTAGACACATGCACACAGATGTGGTCAAGAATTTCTCATTCTCAAATATGGGTATGGACTCACATTTCCCTTACCTGGTGCCAACCTGTGTTTCTGTCAGGTCATGTATAAATGGGCCTCTTGGCTATTGACTTCTAGAATAGCGATAGATCTGTCAAATTCTAGTTAATCATGAATTTTACTTGGGTTTGATTCGAAAAATTACATCACCAATTCCTATTGCCCGCAGGCATATTAGGCAAATATATGTTCTCCTACTCCACTTCCTTACTTACCTATAGTTCAGATGAGCACCAAATCTACTACCCGCCAGGATAGCACTCCATGTGTGTAGAGGAACTTGAAAATAGTCTTATATCCAAGATTTTGAGAAATGTTCCGGGGTTTGTATACCTATGTTTACTAGCTACCTGTTGTACTAGTTCTTAGCCTTTTAAGGAGTGAACCGAAGTCGTCGAGCGTGGTGGTTGGATCCGCCATACTGGACATTCAAATAAGTTAGGTTATTACAGTTGGTCTTTGAGTCCTGTACTCAGACCTGAAATCAAAATGTGGTGAAATGTATTTTTTCATAGGGGTGGACTTCAACACTCTATCTGCATGTAAGGACTTGATTTTTGAGAAATCCTTATGGGTTTAACTTTAAGCATTTCTATGTCATGCTACTGGTTATCTGCTTTTTATGTGTAAACTGAAAATGCTGTCAACGGCTTGGGATTCACCACAGCAGATGTACTGGGCCATTACATCTGCACTAAATCCATATTCTTACTAGTATCTGGAGATACTGATTCTAGTATTGCTGTAATCATGCTTCCAGAATCAAGTGGGGAAATCTCATCCATTGAAGATGTCCAGTCACATTATCGTTCTCTCTTGGATCAGCGTGACCATGCCATTTCAGCAGTAAACTGCATTGGCAGAAGGCTACATCCAGGTGATATTGAGCCTTCCCAGGGTTCACCTGCAGTCCACAGTGAGGAATTTGTATTTATTGATCCTGGATGTGCATCCATAAATAGTCTTACTGCAATTTCAACAAGTGAGGAAAGCTTTGAGTCAGAGACCGACTTCTGGATCTTTGACCGGGCCTTTAAATCAGATATTCGAGCTGATGCCTCTATAGAACCGGTAAGACGTGTCATCACTATGTACTATGACACTAGTTTTTTGTTTGGGTTGGTGAATTATATTTTTCCAGATTGCTTAAAAGACAAAATTCAAACCAGCTATATTCCAAAATAGGACCAAGGCAAAGTGTAATGTACGAGACTAAATTATCTTCTTCTTTTCTTTTCACAAATTAGGTGACTGAGATCAATAACGTCAAGATGCATGAAGCAAATGAGATCAAAGAAATTAGCTCAAAGGAAGAAATAGCAATAAAACATGCAAAAGACAAGAAGGAGAAGCATGAAGCTATTGATTTAGAAGCTAAATTTGCAAAAAAGGAACACCTATGGGGAGGAGGGGCCGAGAATACGGCTGCAAATGAAGTGAAGGAGAAGCATGTGCTGGAAAAGCCACTGGAGAAATTGGATCAGAAATACAAGAAATTTTCGTGGGAAGAAATAGTATCTGCTAGCTCATCATTCTCTGAGTCACTCAGAATTGGATCTGGTGCATATGGAACTGTGTATAGATGCAAATTTCATCATGTCATGGCTGCTGTTAAAGTCCTCCAGATAAATGATGGATGCAAGACCAAGCATTTCCAGCAAGAGGTATTAACTTTTTTAAAGAATTACAGTGGAATATGCGTGCATAAGTTGGCAAGCTGGCAACAAACTAACAAGCAGATCCATATCAATGCAATGAACACTAAGTTAAGCCCAAAAGTCACACGGAACAGAATCCATCTATTGACATTGAGGTTTCTGCAAACTGTGAGCATATTTATTCTGATTGGGAAACAAAACCATTTTGACTAGGAGTGTAGTGGCCATAGATTAGAATCTTCTCAAAAAATAGCTTAAATTTAAGAAAATGGAAGTTTGTTTATCAACTGTAACCCTATCTACGAGCATTCGGGCCTGACCTTAAGCTCATCAGAGCTTGAATGGCCTTGTCAAATTGCTAAAATCATAGTGTTGCATGAAGCAACATTAGTGTACTCTGATGAGCCTGATTTCCATTCCATGTTATTTTTGTATTGGTGGTTACATTGGAAACCATTCTTATTGTAAAAAAATATAGGCAGTAAACAGTTAGTCTTTGTCATGATAGACCAGGTTATCATGCATAAAGATTTCATGTCGACATGACGAAATTTAGCTTATGGACTACTTTGTATCATCCATCTTGATGGGATCTTTTGCCACCTTGTTTTTTCCAGTTGGAGGTACTCAGTGAAATCCGTCATCCCCATCTTCTAATGCTGCTTGGTGCATGCCCTGATCATGGTTGTTTGGTCTATGAGTTCATGCAAAATGGTAGCTTGCACGACAGGTTGTTTAGAAAGAACAATACCCCACCATTGCCTTGGTTCGATCGCTTCCGGATAGCTTGGGAGGTAGCTTCAGCGTTGTTTTTTCTGCATAACTTGAAGCCGAAGCCAATAATTCATTGTGATCTGAAACCTGCCAACATCTTGCTTGACCATAATCTTGTAAGCAAGATTGGTGATGTTGGTCTGACGACTTTACTTCCAAAAGATCATGCTACTTCAGTATTCAAGAACACAGCTCTTGCTGCTACATTCTGCTATATTGATCCTGAGTATCAAAGGACTGGCTTAATGTCGCCAAAGTCGGATATATATGCACTTGGCTTGGTTATCCTGCAACTGCTGACTGCTAAACCTCCAATGGCTCTTGCTCACTTGGTAGGAACAGCAGTTCTGGAAAATAAGTTGCAAAATGTTTTGGACTATTCAGCAGGTGAATGGCCTACTCAAGAAGCAGAAGAATTAGCAAATTTAGGTTTGAGCTGTGTGGAATTAAGACGCTGTGATAGGCCAGATCTAAAGGACGATGTTCTTCCAATGCTTGAGAGATTGAAAGAGGTTTCAGAACTTGCACATGCTTCTATATCCAAGAGCAAAATGTCACCATCAAACCACTTCCGTTTCCCAATTCTTAAGGTTGGTCGCCTTTCTTTTCCTGTCAAGCTTTTCTTGCCACTCAATTAAGTTATTAAGTTCTTGGCCTACATTTATGGATGGTATCACGCACGACCATAAGGTAATTAGGTCTGAATGTTCTCTAATTCAGCTACGGATCTTCCAATGGTTGGTGTCACATGTTAAAATCCTATAGTAAACATATGCTGGTCTTTGTCAGAAACTTAGATATATCTTTCTAAGTTTTTGAACTCCAGTTTCCTTTCTGAACTATTCTAAATTAGGCTGCCGAGAAGCTTCCGTGAAGATTGCTCATATGACTCAGTTCGAGAAAAGAAAAGCCAATATCTCAATGTAGAGCTGATGATGGGAAGATCACTTTGCCCACGCAACTTGAATAGATGAACCGGCCCAATTGTTGAAACCTGAGTCTAAGTTGAATTCATTTTATTTGTCTTCACCTGGAGAAATTGGTCTGATGCAGGATGTGATGCAAGACCCTAGTGTTGCAGCTGATGGCTACACATACGAGCGAAGAGGGATAGAAAGATGGCTGCACATGAATGACAGGTCACCAACGACAGAACTACCACTGCCCAGCAGAGCCCTTGTCCCTAATTACACACATTCAGCAGCAATTGCTGATTGGAGGTCCAAGGGTCTGTGAATTTCACCATATGCTTTCACGTGGCAGCAGATAATGTGGTTCAGCCTGTCTCAAGGATCTTACGCTACTATTCTACCTGGAGCAACTGCTTGCTAAAAACAGAAGTTTACTGATTTCTTTTCTAAAATTGGGAGGTTTTCTTGGAATTTGGAAGGCCATGGTTACTTCAGATTTTGGCATGAGTGCAAATTTGAAAAGGAAAAACACGCTCTGTACTGGATTACTTCTTAAAACAGTGTCAGGTCTGCCTATTTGTTGGTCCGTCTTCAAGTCAATCCCTGTCCGTGGTGAGTCGAGTATCTAATCTCCCACTAAAACCTCGGCTGAAGATTGGTTTTGGCATTGAAACAGGTTTTCTTAACCTAGTTTTGATGGTAGGTTTCCGACATGGTTTTATCATCATCTAGGCAAGCCAATAGTTGTTTAAGAGTTCTAGCTTCTTGTTTGTCAGATGATCAGCTCAGAAGTAGGTCAAATACTAGAATAGCATGTCTACTCTTCCTCTGCCATGTAAAATTGTTGTAACTAACTGGTGCTACAGAAAAGGAAAAAGAAAAACTGTGTGAATCAAGTGGATGTTATTTGAGGTCTCCGCGTGCCTTCATTAACCCCCTACCGACAATCTTCTCTCGTCTGCCTTCCACATTCATATGCTTCGTAGCATAAGTTCAGCGGTAAGAATCGGCGTGCAACACTGTAACTCCAGTTTGACGCGGTAGATGGAATCTTGTTTCTGAGACAACCCAGCTAACCTTGTCTGTCATGTATGGGGCTGCATTTTCTGTTAATCAAAGCAACTTAAAAAAAAAAGAGAAACTTAATAAACCACCATTAAAGCTCGCAATCTCTCTCTCTCTCTCTCTCTCTCTATTGGACAACTAGACGACCGTCAACTTGACATTTCTCTTCGCCTATATGGTTTGTGCCGAAATCCCTACAAAAAAAAAACATGGGGAAACTCCTTTTGGATCTTAAGAAATTCGCCACGGAAATCAAACTGTAGAAGCGGGTCGTCCAAGTGTTTAACGCTTTTTGCGTGCAAAATTGTCCTGTGAATTACGTGGTCTTCTGAAAAACTCAATAATAACTTGTCCCTCATGTATCCAAGATTATCACTGTTGGCCGTTGAACATAATAAGTTGATTCATGGTCTTTTTCTCCTCTTCGTTTCAGAAAAAAAAAAAAAAACTATGGATCAAGGTGCAGTTAAACTCGGTTTGTTAAACCTAAAACGAGTTCAAGCCAAATCATTTGCTTAACGAATCAAGCTCGAATTCATGAGTCAACTCGTTCAAATAATCAAGTCGCACTGAACTCAAACTGTTTATCGCACTGAACTCAAACTGTTTATGAGTCAAAATAATCAAGTTGCATTGAACTCAAACTGTTTAAAACTCGACTTGGCTCGAAAAGGATGTATACCGATTTTTTAAATATTTGACTCATTTTTTAATTAAAAAGTAGTATATTGACGTTAATTAATTATGTAAGTTTTTCCTTAAGCTCCTTCAAATTTGTCAAGCCTTAATCGAGCTGAACTCTATTTATGGCAAAGTAATAGTTCATATATTCAAACTAGTTTGTGGAGCCTTAATCAAGTCGACTTCAAGCTGCTTTTATCGAGCTATTCTCGAGCTCGAGGTTTCACTAGTCAAGCCGAGCTCAAACTGACTTAACTTGGGCTCGTTTTGGCTTGTGTTTACCCCTAACTTACTGCCATGCCAATTTATGTTCATGGTATTAATCAAGAATAGGAGAAGTATTTCATTTTATTGCTACAAAATAAAAATAAGAAAGAAAACCGTTACCTTTCTCCATCCTCCCCAGATGCAAGCCTACTTTTGGTAAGGTAATCTGCATATATAGTGCATTTCTTTCATCTTTATTTCATCTATTATGCCAACCCCTCAGTGATCACACTAATCTCCTTATATCTTTCTACCAAAACAAAGGCATCGTCTTTTTTTATTTAACAAACTCGATACGACGAAAGCGACCGTTTGATTTAATCAGGCACTTTGGTCGAGTGTTTAAGCAATTATAAGAAATGAGATGCTAGAAACTTTTTTTTCGTTTTGTTCTTAATGACAACGAATTTTCTTTTCTAATTCAGGACAAGCCGCCTCCGTCGTCCGTCAAGTCTAATGAGGACAAAATTTGGCATTTGTAAACTTGGTAATAATAGAGTTGAAACGTGATTCATAGTCTTCAACTTCACACTTTTGTATTATTATTTCTTTGACTACCTACATGCAATTTGTCATGGTTTTAGAATTCTTTTAAAGACGCTCTACTCAATATTTGGCAGACTTCTTTTATTTAACATCAAGCTGCCGGACGTGCATGATGCCTTATAAACGGCTGGGAAGGGTTCTGATCTTTTTGCACGTTTTGTAAATGCACAGCTTCTGATGTATTACATACTAATTAATATTTCCCATTTCGTCTGGAGAAGAAAACGTCAACCTAGTTTCATTTAATTACTTTTCAAAAACGTATGTCTCGTACACGCGATGCCCAAATCGCCACGCCTCAGAGCTTCTCTCACCACGCGATGCATGGAAAATATCATTGATTTGAAGTGGTAAATGAGGGAAGCATTTTAAATCAATTATATTTTCCATGTAGAATGGAAGCCAAACACGTTTACTAAATGTTACAAGACATACATTTTTGAAAAGTAAAGGTAGAAATGAGAAAAGAAGAGTTGAGAACAGGCTCTATCGCTACCATTCTACACCCGAACTCTCCTAGGGGGCCTTCAAACGTCCACATATGGTCTCGACTTCACCGGGTGCAGCGGGATGGTTCTTGGAAGTTTTAGTGTCATTAATAAAAGAAAATTTTGTAAAAGTAAAATCTAGAGACCATTTTTTTTGTTGTTGTCAAAGTAGTCAAATCTTTTACGGGAATGGCAGTTTCTTGAGGGTGTACCGGTTTTTGTTCCCTCACACACAGCAAAAATTTGTGTGACCATCGTGAAAAAGGAAGAACAATGTCATAAGACCATGGCAGGCGTCGATGATCGGTCCAGGTCTTCTGCACCAATCATTCGGATTTCTTCTCCATGATCCGGGTAAAGTCCAGTTTTGACATTTCGTGGGTGGCTTGATTTCTTTGCAGCTTCTTGCCGCCTCCAAGAAGACAAGTGTTACACGAAAAAAAAAAATGCAGCAGTCGCGCCAGAAGCTTTGACCCCAAGAAGAACCCGGCTGACACAAGTCTCCTATGAGATGAAGGGGTCTCAATGGAAGAATTTTCTTGCTGTAAGGAAATGTGACGGCAGTTTGCCAGTTTCCATCTCATGTCAGAAGAAGAAGAGAGAATAGGGATTTGGCATCAAAATATGTTAGAGAAGCAGCAGAAGTGAATGATATTTGAAGGGGGTATTATCGGTGGTTCAACTTCAACATTCTTGGCATTACTGAGCACGTTAAAGGCGAAATGATTCCTACTGGTTGCCTCGAAGATTGATACACCTCTGTTAAGTTTACTGCGCGTGGTATGTAGAGTTTCTTAACTCCAACTTGGGTTCTTGTCCATGTCATTGGTGATGAATAAAAAAAAGACTGCTAATCCCGTATTGGTTTCCTTTTGTTCGTTGATTATCTTGTCGTGTTAGTTAATCTTATGTTCTTTTTGATGTCATGGATTTTTCTTCTTTTAGAACTCTTCATCAGTTTCCAGTCTTGCTGTTTTAGCTTTTGGATGAATTGACTTGGAAAAATGGTATTTGTCATCTCCTTCTTAACACTTTCCTTTTGTATCTTTTGGCTTTTCCCTTTGATGGGGCTTTTCTTTTTCTTTTTCTTTTCCTTTTTGCCTTTTCCAGATATGCCAAGGGAGGATTTGCCTTTGTTTTTACAAAAGAATTAGCTGCAGGTGACTGGGATTGCATTGGAATTCAACTGGGCTTGATGATTTTAGCCTGGAGCTCAGTTGACTTGGAACTGCTTCGTCTAATTCTGCGTCCAGTTCTTTCATTTTTGAGACGTTTGGCTACTCTCTGTAAGCTTAAACCCGCCGTTTTAAGAACCAAAGTTATTTGTGGAAGGTTTGAAGTGTGAGGGAGACGGTCAATGGCCTAAGAGTTAAATCGGAGTCGGTTTTTCCTTTTTTCTTTTGGTTATTATGTCTTCTAAGCACGTTTATCTGGGTTTTTGTATCAGCCGAGACTAATTTTAGTACGTGACAGTGTTAGCTTTATGATTTTGATATTTATCTACGGATTATTTTCTGGCGTTTGGATGATCTTCGCTTCTTCTTTCTATGATTCTTTTATTATAAAATGGCATCCCTGTCTTAGCTGATTGTGGGGTTGTCTATCTCTTCCAATTGTTTTTTCTCCTCCTTACCGAATGCCAAGAAACATACGTCTCTTATGACCTTGTGTATTTTCTTACTTGCTTCCTTCCAAACGCCAGTGACATCATTCCTTTTTTTTTTCTCTTTTCCTTTTTCAGACGTTTCATCAATGAGTGATTCTAAGCTGCCATTAACAACTTATGGAGGATGAATTCAATTTCTGCTTCTTGGTTTTTTTAGAAATGAGATTGTCATCCTGATTGTTGGTGTCTTCCAAGGATGGAAATGGGCATTCATGAGAATGAGGAGGGCAATGTGCTTGCACCACTGACTTCAGCATTAAGTATTGCTGTTGCTGTTAATGGAAGCAGGAACAGCAAGTGTGCCCTCAGTTGGGCACTGGAGAAGTTCATCCCTGAGGGAAGAACTTCTTTCAAGCTCTTGTTTGTACGTCCAAAAATTACGTCCGTCCCTACAGCAAGTAAGTTCTTTATGTTTAAATATACTTTATTTGTAGTAAGTTTATGTCCTTTCTTGTATCTATTTTTTTATGGTAATTGCTAAGTGTGGGTTAATAAAGCACTTCTTTTTCCATTGATAATTAAACAAAGCTAAGGGATTTGCACTCAAATTCTCAATCCATGTTTTTTAATCTATGCATGTAAACCTGGAAGCCTTTGTTCTAACTTCTCTCTCTCTCTCTCGTTCTGGCTTATTGTACATAATCTGTGGATGGAATGTTGTCCTCCACTGACCTCGTATGTGATCCTTCAAATTTGTATATGTTTATTGCATTGTTAGACATTTGTATTTGACCTAGTAATCAAACCACTGCTTAAATTAACAGTAGACACCTAAGACCAAGGTAGAAGTCCAGAACTGGGCATGACTGTGACTTATCATCTGAATGGTCTTCATGTCAAAGCATGTTGAGCTTGGGTTTGAGGTGAATGTGTCTACCATCTTTTGCTTTTACAAGTCCTGCAATCTAGAGTGTAAGTGAAGCATGGTCAATCTAATTTAATATGATGAGTCAACAACTGCTAGCATGATAGCATCCCACCAGGGTAAGAATGCTGCTCTGATTGATTCTATCCTTTGTTACACACTGCTTAATTGACACTAATTCCCATGACAAGCTAATGGTTATTCATAATGATATTTGTTTATGTAGTGGGAAACTTCATTCCTGTTTCAAATGTTCGAGAAGATATAGTCGCTGCATATAAAAAGGAAATAGAATGGGAGACAAGCTCAAAGCTTCATCCTTTCAAGCAAATGTGTGCTCAAAGACAGGTATTGCTTTCCTGTTCCTAGTTATGTCATAACATGTTTGCTATGTAGCTTTCAGAAAATGAAAATGAACTTTAGTTTTCAAGTCAAGTTCCAATCAACATCTTGGAGGCATCTAGGAAATGTCCCTTTTCCATTTTGAATAAGGTCGCGATCATGATCATGGTTCTGCCAGTCAACTCAGCCCATTGCAAGATCCCTAGATGGCTACCTGTTTGTGCAGCATATAATCATTGACAACCTGTACATTGGATAACTCCACCTAGATGCACTTGGACTGATTGCAGCTAAGATGGATTTCCTATTAATTTTTCTCTAGCAAGTTGTTTAGAACCTGAAAATTTTCTTTGATATTCATGAGTCTAGTTTAAGCATACTTCTTTTTGCTAGCTGGCACTTCATGAAGATGACGATGGTAGCCACTGGTATTCTGGCATCCAAGATCTACTGCAGAACATTGTTTTATCATGTTATTTTTTCCTAGTAAGTGATAAAACTCTAACTGTATGCATAGGTAGCAGTAGAGATCAGTGTGCTTGAAGCAGAGGACGTAGCACAGGCAATATCAGAAGAAATTGCTAAATCTGAAATCCGTATACTTGTTATTGGATCATCATCTAGAAGCATAATTTCTAGGTATGTTTCTCTTTTTCCTCTTCTCCTTTGATGCACTTATATGCTTAACATCTAACTGTGAAATGACCATGCTGGAAATTCATGTCAACATAATATCTGGCCATGTATGTATATCATAATTAACTTGTTTCTGTAGCATTAAGCTTAAAAGATAGCATGACAAACAACTTGCTTTATGAAGAGTAATGGCTTTTTTGTTGCATGCAATTAATAAAGTTCTGAAATTTTTTAGTCTGACAGTATGACATACCAAAGAACATGGTGGTTATCTTCACAATCTTATTAGTGACATGAAATTCTGATGAGTGATTTGATTCCCTTTTTTCTTACTTTATCATAACGTTTTTGTGGTGTATATTTTGTGTAAACTGTTAAGTGAACCCATGCTTCTGTAATCTGCTAATATATGTCTTTTAGAGATGAATGTCAGTAGTTTCAAACTTAGAGCCTAACTAACCTTGTGGCTTCAAGAATGCAGGAGGCTGTGAGGCCCGACTCAATAAAAAAAATCAACATATAATTTCTTATTATTTACTGAATTCTTGCTATTGAAAATATTAGTGGTGTCATCATTCATCAGTAAATGTGAAAAATGCATGTGAATTTTGAAATATGTTAGATCATTTAGTTATTATGAAATGTTACATTGATCATCGACTGTCTAATTGCTTTCTTTACATTTGAAATGTGTTATTCCTGTTTATGTATTTTTCCCTAACTTTGCTTTCTTAGGAAATTTGGACGACATGATGTGTCCAAAAGAATCTCTGGCTGTATTCCAAACTTTTGTACCGTCTATGTTATTTCGAAAGGTAAACTATTGCACATCCATCCAGCAAGTTTGGGGAAGAACAAGAGCTCAGTAGAACTGAAGAATGATGGTTTCAGCACAAAGACAGGTATGCGGTTTGCATAAAACAGTTCACAACTCTATTCACTTTAACTAACCTAACTGCTTAAGGTTCTAGTTTTACCTCATAGTGTCATGTCACTAACTCAGGGTACACTTGAGGGATGCGATGTTGTGTCATAAGCAGAAGGTTGGAAAGCCTGCAAGCTACAGGCAGCATAGCCCACTTGGACCAGTCATAAACTGATTGATTAACATGTTGGATCTGCTATGTAGAACTCCACAGAATTATTTTATAGAAAATCCCTTTTAATGATGGTGATAGAGCTGGATGTGTAAAAACGCCTTCAATATTGACAAGAATTAAGTCAAAATATGACTTGACTAACTCACATATACCCTTGTAGAATGAAAATAATTGCAGAAAGGCACAAAAAAACACTTGAAGAGCCAGACGAACACCCACAGATGCACTATGCCACAGCCATGTAGCAAAGCATAGCCATGAATGGGGTGAAAGTGAAACCCCTCCATGTATGCAGCTCAACCTGCAACAGAGATAGCCGACGGCTAGCTCAGTCTGGTCAAAGGTCAAAATTAATGAGAACTGAGCAGCCAAAAAAGAAAAAAGAAATGTAATAATCACAAGAAACATGAATTACATAATCAACCGATATGCAATACATACTGCCTTATATACACATGCTAGCTATACATATAATACATGAATATATTCATGTACTTAGTTAAAAGAATGTGTATACTTACACTATTTTTAACAGCCTCAGACTTGTGGTGTCACATGAAAGTTTGCTCAAAAGTGGAAGAGGACAAGACTTGGTAAAATAAGTCCTCCAACTGAGACTTGGAAGTAACATATGCTAGATTAATATTCTTCCTTAGATCTCCTCATGAAATGGTGGTAGTCCATCACAGTGTTTGGTACACTTAAGAAAGGTATGATTGTTGGCAATGCATATTGTGCTCTTATTATTGCAGTCACATCATAACTTCATGAGTTGCTGACCAGTGGTTAGAGGTTCTCACTCCTTCCGGAAGTATGAAGCAAACAAACTTGAAGACAAATTGAATGACAGAAGACAAATGAATAACTTCATTTACAAATGCATATTTGGCATCCATTTAATAGATATTTCATTTTTAAATAGATGCCACAGTGTATATATATATATATACCTGCATGCATGTGTGTGAAAAAGCAAAGGGAATCCTTCATAAACTGTGAAAAAAGTTGTTTTATAATAAAAAATAACTTTAAAAGTGAGAAGGTAAAATGTTAAAATAAACTTTGTGAAGTTGTGAAATCCAGTGACTTGGGGTTCAACTCATCCATTATTGGCTCGTGACATGACAGGTCAACTTGGTCACTTGGGTTAAATTTTGTGAACTATTGTTTTTGAAAGAAATGCGATGTAAGAACTTGTCATTTAAACATAAACAAATTGTAGGGCGACCTGATTACTTGTATAATTCAGAAATAACTTAAATCAGCATCAAGTCAAAGTCATGGTTAAGTTATATTTAAGCGTAATAGCAAGAAATTCCATATTAAGCTTCTCTATATTTGCATACTTCAATATAATCGAGTACCACATATCAATATATCAATTGAAACAATCACTCAACAAAAATAAGCATTAAGGTCAAGATAATATCTATCACCAAATTTTGGGCAAGTAGAATTTTGGGCCAGTCTTTCTGAGTTTTGGATAAAACCAAGTCTCCTTATTGGGTTATCTTGATAGGGGCCGAGTCGGGCAAGTCAGCAAGTTGACTTGGTGAATCTTAAACATTGATAAAAATCATTGTATTTGCACTAAATTGATTTGTTTTGTATTATGAAAAATTTTAAAGAATGCGAAACAGAAGCTGCAAAATATGTCCAACAAAAACACGAGCAATGATCAACAAGATAAGGTGGCAAGATATTCCCCTTTTTGAGATAATAGTTGCGGGAGTCCATGCATTTGAGTCCAAGTCAAATGGTTTCCTTTATATGTGATTTTTTATTTTTAAATAGCATGCGCTTGTCCAACAATGCAATCTTTATAATAAAATTTCTCATTGTATAAGTTTTTAAAACAAAAGAATTGAAGACATTTTTGTTTACATTTGGATGGCCAAATATTCGATGCCAAACATCTGGATTCTTTTCACAAATAAGATAACAGGAATGATGTTTCAAAGACATGAAGCAAATCCATAACTTATAGTTTTTTGTTCTTGTCAAATCAACTTCCCAAACAGGCGTCCTACATGGGATGATCTTTTGATGAAAGCCAGAGAAGAGATTCAAGCTTATTTCTGGAATACATCTATCTTTTGGAATACCTAAGTCACATGGGTACGGGTACGGTTTGGGTATGGGTACAGAGATATGGGTACGGGTACGACAACTTTAAAAAATGTGGGTACGGGGGTACGGCAGGATATATGTATATATATATATATGCAAAATAACACAAAAAATCAAAATGAAAGCAACATTTAGTAAACAAGTGATATAAATAAAAACATTAGTATGTTAATAAACAATAACTCTAAGAATAGAATGAAAAGTAAGGTGGAAAAAATTAAATCAAAGTAAAATTAAGCAGCTTGAATCTAAAGATACCCGAGTGTGTCCAAGTACCCATTTTGGGTATGGATACGGCGACATGGATACATGGAGCTTACTGAAGTACCCATATAACTTAGTGGAATACTAATCCTTTTGAATTTTTAGACCTTTTGATGCTCTTAATGTAAAGAGAGGAGCGTTAAAAAATGAAAGAAGAGATACCATTGATTTGTTCAAACTTGGGCCTAAGTTAATTAAGAAAGTTAAAGAAATGCTCTTTTTGAAGTTGCTTTTGTCTCAACTTCATTGCATTTTCTTGTCACTTGGGTTCAATATGACTAACTCATACCAAATAGCTGATATTTTGGGTTAAAATAATTTCTTACACTTGAACCAGAAAAATTATGAGACATATCTCTTGACGCACGTATCCTCTTGAGGTAGTTTTGTTTCTCATTCACTTAAATTTAAAAGATTTGCATTAATTTTTCCATCAACATTTTTAAATATCCAAGAATGTATTGTTACTGTTCTTCATTTCTCATTCTTCATGCTTCTTTCAATATTCTTTCAAGGCTTTGTCTTTCTCATCATGACTAATAATCTTGATTTCTCAATCTTCTATTTTGGTAAGCTTGGGTTCGGGTTCTGCAATTGATACCCATGTGTGGACTCCAATTTGCAGAATCGCAGATACACAAGAATAAATTTCCCAAGCCATTAACTTTGTAACTGATGGAATATGATGCTTTACCACTCCCAGCCATGTGATTTTTTAATATGCTAACTTGATGAAGATCTTTGGAATGAGAAGATAAAGACCTACTTTTCATGCTTCTTTTAAGAAGCCTTAACCTTTTTTGTTTTCATTTGAGAAAGAAATCAAGAACCAGATTGGTTCTGATACCATGTAACCTTAAACTTCAACAAAAATTAAATAAAAGAGGACTTTATTGACTTGCAAATGTTCTCACGAGAATCACTATAACTATATCTGAATAAGGGTATCAAATAAGCCTAGGCATCGGGCCCGGGTACCTGATATCCGGCCCGATCGGACCCGAGAAAATCAGTCCAGGCCAGCCCGATTTAATTTTTATATTATTTTTATTTAATAATGATATATATTTTATTATTAAAAATATATTTTATATTTTAAAATTTTTTGTTTTACATTTAAAAAAATAATTTTTTATTTTAACCGGGCCGGGTCCAGGCTAGGATGTCGGGTATCAAACCGGGCCCAACTCAATTTTCGGGTGTCGGGCCGGCCCGATGCCCATGCCTAGTACCAAAGTGGCAAAAGACACCCAAAGGGTCGCAGTGATATCCATAAATGCAGTATGGCACAAGTACATAAAAAGTTAAGCAGGTCAACTCTCAGCAAAGTATAGCCATGAATGGGGTTAAGCTGCTCAATATATACAGCTCAACTAGCAACTAAGTTAACACCCATGTACACAATTAGTGTGTATATGCGTGTGTGTGTGTTTTAGAGAATATAATTATGTTTACATGATTTTTACATTGAGAACCCAGTTAAATCTTGAGTTGTACTCAGCCTAGTTTTGATAAAGACCTCTGGCTCCAAGTGGCACTTACATCTATGATCTTACAAATCACAAGCTTATTGGATGAACATGAGTTTATATAATTCTTCTTCCTTTAGTTCACAAAATGTCCAGCTGCGAATAATCGGATTCACTAGCTTCCACACTAAATGCATACACTAACAGTAGCTGGAGATACTGATTGTAGTAGACTAATCAGTGATCATCATTGCAGAATGGAGTGGTGCGGGATTGTCTTGTGAGGATCTGGCATCATATTCTCCTTCTTCTTTGGATCAGTGTGATCAGACTTTTTCAACACTAAACTGCATTGTTGCCAACAGAAAGCTATGTTCAGTCGATGTTGACCACTCCAGGGGTCCATCACTGGTCAACAGTGAGGGTTTTATTTCCTCCAGTTCTGGACATGCAGACTTAAGTTGTCATATTGGAACCTCAGCTAGTGAGAGCTCCTTTACAGAGAGTGAGTCGTGGATTTTTGATCAGGCATCTGAATCAGATGGTCAAACAGATGTATCCTCTACTATACAGGTAAGACATGTATCATGACATGTGTATTGTGACGCCAGGTTGTGCTTGGGTAGGTAAATTTATATACTCGGTTTGCTGAGAAGTCAATTGAAGAATGTGGCCATTTGGGTGTACCTTTTTTCTGCTTATGTATGTTCTTTATGTCTGCATGATTTGGCAGTTGGATCTTAATCTTGAGTTAGAGAAACTGAGAATTGAGCTCCGTCATGCCCAAAGTTTGTTTTCTGTGGCTCAAGAGGAGGTAGCAGATGCTTCTCAGAAGGTAATATTCTGTTATGACTGTAAATTTTTCATTTCAAGTCTTACTTGATATAACAGCACATAGAAACACAATAAGGTGCGACATAATATGAATAAATCGTCTTCTTGCTTTCCTTTTGTCTTAATTAGGTGACCGATCTTTGCATTCACAAGAAGAACGAAGCAAATAAGTTCAAAGAGATAAGCTCTCAGGAAGAAATAGCAATAGAAAATGCACTATATGAGAGGAAGAAGCGTGAAGCTGCTGAAGCAGAGGCTAAATTTGCAAAGCAAAGTGCAAAGAATGAGCTATTATGGAGAAGAGCAGCTGAGATTGTGGCTGCTAATGAAATGAAACAGAAGCATGTGCTGGAAAAGACCCTCGAGAAAGTGGGTCAGACATACAAGAAATTTTCATGGGAAGAGATAGTATCTGCTAGCTCTTCATTCTCTGATTCACTTCGAATTGGATCAGGCGCATATGGAACTGTATACAAGTGCAAATTTCATCATACCACGGCAGCTGTTAAGGTCCTTCAATTCGATGAAGGACACAAGACCAAGCAATTCCAGCGAGAGGTATTGTTTTTTTAAAGGAAAGACATCCATGGATGAGGTAGCAAGTTAGCAAACACTTGCAACCAGCTCAGTTTCAATCTGATAGTGGCTTGCATGAGACCAGAGGGCAGGCTTTGCAAGAGGATCTTGTGCCTGCTTTCTGAAACCAGAATATAAAAAGCTGAGATGGAGCCACCTGGTTCTCACGTTGGATTATTAGCTAGGTATATGGGTGTCAGAATACATGTAATTTGGCTGATAGTTCCTAAGAAATATGTTTTATTGTCTTTGAAAAACAAAAACTTTTTGGATTATAGAGGTCAATAAATGAAAGTGTTCATGATAAACAGTTGAAATTTGAGACTGAAAGTATATATTTCTTAAGTGTAGCCTATCAAGTAAAATAAGGCTGGCCATAAACTCATATTTAGCTAAAATGGCTTTGTCCAATTGGGAAGATCAAGGTTAAACTTCAGCATGTCATAGAGGAATTTGCACTTGAGCTTGAAAATCCCAACTATGAAATTTGGTTTATGTCTGTAAGAAATTTTAATGGATACTAGTAATCTAATGAAACACTAATTTTTTCTGTGAACCTTATTTTGTTATGTGATAATATTATTGTTCTTGTTTGGTGGTTACAGCGACACTTCAATTGTGGAAAAATGCCATAGTAGTCAATAATTATGTCTTATCATGATAGGCCAGGTTATCTTGCTTGAAGTTTTGAATAAAATAGCAGGACTGACATTTTATTTAATTTGCTTATGGATGGTACTGTATCGTCCAAAGTAATGGGCTTTCTTACCTTTTTGCTTTTCAGCTTGAGATTTTGAGCGGAAGCCGCCATCCCCATTTGTTGCTGCTTCTTGGTGCATGCCCTGAACGTGGTTGTTTGGTTTATGAGTTCATGGAAAATGGTAGTTTGGATGACAGGTTGTTCAGAAAGAACAATACACCACCACTCTGTTGGTCCAATCGCTTCCGAATAGCTTGGGAGATAGCTTCAGCGCTACTTTTTCTGCACACCTCAAAGCCAAAGCCGATAGTCCATCGTGATCTGAAACCTGCAAATATCTTGCTTGACCATAATTTTGTAAGCAAGATTGGTGATGTTGGTCTTTGTACGTTACTTCCTACAGATCATGCTACTACGGTATTCAACAACACAGCTCTTGCTGGCACATTATGTTATATTGATCCTGAGTATCAAAGGACTGGCTTAGTGTCTCCAAAGTCAGACATATATGCATTTGGTATGATCATCCTGCAACTGCTGACTGCTAAACCTCCAATGGCTCTTGCCCACTTGGTTGAAACAGCATTACTGGAAGGTAAACTCCAAGACATCTTGGATGGTTCAGCCGGTGAATGGCCTCTTAAAGAAACACAAGAATTAGCAGCTTTGGGTTTGAGCTGTGTGGAGTTAAGGCGCTCTGATAGGTCAGATCTAAAGGATGATATTCTCCCAGTTCTTGAGAGATTAAAGGACAAACCAAAATTTGTACAGGATTCTATGGGTGAAGTCCAAGAATCATCTCCAAGCCACTTCCTTTGCCCAATACTTAAGGTTAGTCACTTCCATTTGCAGTCAGCACTTTCCTGTTTGTATGTTTTAAGTTCTGGGCTTCAAATTGATAGATGGATCATGTGACTTCCTGGATTCAAATTAATAGATGGGATTCAAATATGCAACCATGTGGTGCCTTAAGTCTAAACGTCTTCTGTTCCAGCTAGTGGTTTCCAATATTTGCTGTATTAAGTGACCGTGTTAAAATTCGTGTTGTTAACATTTCTAAGCTTTCTGTCAATATCTTAATAACTTTGTTATGCTTTTCGAGTTCCTTTTTTTCCTTCAGAATTTCTACTACATTTGGGTACTGAGAAAGTTAGAAGCAAGTAAGATGTCTTGGCACGGGGCAATATCAGAAATGACAACATAATGTCTCATTTTATAGCTGTTGACTCCAGGGTTTCTTTGTCCATCTGACCTGTATAGCTGTATTGACTCCAGCTGTGAACTCTGGCTCTAATAAGAACTCTCGTTTTGCTAACTCGGTGAAGTTGAATTGATGCAGGAAGTGATGCAAGACCCTTGTATTGCAGCAGATGGCTATACTTATGAGCGAAGAGCCATAGAAAGATGGCTGAGAACTAATGATATGTCACCAATGTCCAATCTACCATTTCCCAGTAAAGCCCTTCTCCCTAATTACACTCTTCTGGCAGCAATTGCCGAGTGGAGATCCAAGAATCCGTGAGTCTTGCTTCTTTTCCTGCTTTTCTTGAGCGGAGATCGTGGTTTTCTGCTGCGACTGTCTGCAAGGATCTCAACAACTCGAAGATGTGCTGGTTTCCTTTTCAAATGTTGGTAGCTTTCTTAGAATGAGGAGGCCATCGTCGTTTTCAGCTTTCAGACATTGCAGTAAGTGAAGAGGAAAAGTTGGGTGTCATCACTTCAGCCTATTCTTCGATCCATCTCCATGTAAATCCCTGTTCCTGTTGACTCAGGTTGAGTCCAATCATTAATTATTTTTAAGGTTTCTTTTTCTTCTTTGAAGGTCGGGTAGGGGTCTCAGCGTTCTTTGGTCGCGTAAATTGTTGTCGCTAACTATGTAAAGTTAATGAAGTTAAATCTTAGTTGAAAACTGACGAACCAGTTTCACCATTCTTTTCGACTTTCTTCTATCTTCACTTTCAGAGTGACGAAAAAGTTGGTGTATGGCAATGATGCACTTCTACGCGTACGCACCACACCTGATACGCATAAAAAAGATCAGTGGTTTCTTTCGTCCTTAATTGACAGGACTTGTAGATCCCCATTGAAACCGAGTTACTAACTTTTATAGGGGTCCCTGCATAGGCGGAGCCCAAAACTTTTGATGAGGGAGCTGAATTATAGTTTCAAAATTTTAACAAGAGCATAGTACATATTCCAAGCCCTCTTGATAGCTCAGCCATCAGGGTACGTGACATCATAACACGGGCCTAGAGATGTAAATGGATCTGATATATTTGAGTACCAATCCACTCTTGAATCTATTTAGCCAAATTTTATTTGGCAAACAAAAATCCAGATCCAATACTAGCCAGAACATTCGGTTTTCTTTTTTCTAATGCCGCAGTTCTGCGAACCAAGTCTGCTATCAGATCAAGTTCCAATAAAGATGTGAGGCTATCAAATGAAAACGTCAAATCCATATTAAACCTTTATAAAAGATTCCAAATCTGGATTCAATCTCAAAATCCAACTCAGTCTAATTTCGTAAAGGCTGGATGCCAAACAAATCCAAACAATTGAGATGCAAACATAACCAGGCGGCCGTGGATATCGTAATCCAGATCCAGAAAATCTGGATCTAGGCGAACGGGGTCCGATCCATTGGCAATGTTGTGTGGGGGTGGGGCCAATGAGTGTTTTGTTGATATGGGTGTCAAGAAGACAAAGGGAATCAGGTTAAGTACTGTGGTGGGGTGCAGGACACTGATTGGGCACCATATGGTGCATTGCATTTAAAAAAAAAAGGTGTGAAAGGGAGACAAGGAGACAGAAGGAGGATGGTCCATGAGCACATAATGATGGTTGAAGATACCTTTGGAGGAAAGGAGATAATGCC
Source organism: Nymphaea thermarum (assembly GCA_011799765.1). Classification (NCBI taxonomy): domain Eukaryota; kingdom Viridiplantae; phylum Streptophyta; class Magnoliopsida; order Nymphaeales; family Nymphaeaceae; genus Nymphaea; species Nymphaea thermarum. Next base: position 67,446 of record JAANDH010000133.1, on the reverse strand, counting down.
ACCAAACCATCCTTGGTGGTCCTCATTGGAAGTTCAAGAAATCTAGACAACAAGGGTTGCAATCATCATTCCCATAATGTTTGGTATCTTCATGTCCCTTGCTTTGCTTTCTCCCTTTTTATTAATCTCCCCTTCTTCCACATCAACAAATAAATAAATGTTAAATCATGGGCCCCCTCTTGGTGCGGTGCGACCTCATCGGAACTCGATGGGTGCAATGGCTTTCGACGACGCCCTGCTGCCGATGAAAGGAAAACAAACAATGCATACATTTTCTCGATCGGATTCCGGCCGGAAACCTTATCAAGATCAAGATAGCTAGTGATGTGTGACAAGATCTCAAACAACAAAATGCATGGCAGAGCTAAAACTTAATCTAAGGTCTGATTCTCTTCACATGTATTTAAAATTCTTACCACCAGCAAACTTGAAAGTAAGATCCAAGGCTCAAGATCTTGCAGTCCTGTTAGATGGTTTAAGCTTTGATGCAGAATCACAAGGCTGGATTCTAAGTACATGGTCCATATCGAGGTACACAAACCCTGAGACTAGATTAGATACAAGGCGATGTAAATCTAAGGATCGGGAGATCAAGCTTCAGCTTGAAGATTTTGAAATCAAATTAAACACTTGGTTGCATGAATCTTCTGCCACAGAATTTGGTGTTAGAAAAGTGGAAAGAAAGAAGAGGTGAAGAGAAGGGAGTTGTCGCGTCCCATACTCACGTAAGGTGGAGGCGTGGACACGTTTGCGCGATGCACGTGACGCTTAGATAAAATAGAATAGGGGGAATATGATCTTCAAGCAATCATGGACAACTAGATGTGCATTTTTTTTTTATCTAGTGACGCTATCACATGATTCTGCCTCAAAAGCGCATTCCTTTTTTTCTGGGCACACCAACATAAATGGGATGTTGCCTTGGTACCTATACATGTATCTATGTTCATAGAATGTGCCTCAAGTTCTATTCTAGCGCTTAATTAACTAACTTCCATGGACACTAAAGTAAGGCCTGATATCATCACCAACCAACAAATTTGCGAAATCGACAGCCAATTTATCATCCATCCCGATACGATGAACGCGAGCAAACACTTGTCAGCGTCGCATTCACGGAAGCGTGATGCGCGATCGAACACGTGTCGGCGCCTGAGCTCGGGAATAAACAAATAAAAAATGGAAATAACAGGAATAAAAAATAAAAAATTAGCTGTCGAAGTGTGGGCGTGCCAAGAGCGACCCCAAAAATCATTGGAATTTTATCCGATCCGCTTTTTTATTTATTGGGGGGCTTGCATCATTGACGTTGGAGAGTTGAATTGATGAGTACAAGTTGCAAAAGGAGTTCACATGGGCAGTGGGGGACGGTCACGTGGGACGCAGCATCCCCCGCACGTGCGCCCCCTATTTCCCACAACTGCGTCCGGGCCCCGCCCGTGCGACAACCAATAATTTGAGGGGACGACCTCAATAATTCTCTTCTTCTTCAATTCTTCTCGGTCAAACACCAAATCATGCCGATCCTCATTATATGCTTCATCATTCATGTGATGCCTCCCACTTGGATCTAATTCGGGTCCTGTCCAAGTTGAGCCCTTGGTCCCGGACCCGGTTACTAACTCGTAACCGGATCTCGGTTGGACCCGAAACAAAGCTTTAGGAGTTGTATTGTATCGGTCCTGGTCTTCCACAAGGTGAGGATCGGGTCCGGGTTTCACGGCATCGGAGCCGCACACGTGGCGGTTGGGGCACGTGGTTGGTTTTTGGAGGAAGCTTCTGGGAAGCCCCATACCGATTTTTTATTTATTTTTATTTTCAATTTTGATGGGTTTGGACTTTTTGACGGTTGACCGCGGCAGTCCCTGGCAATCATATAAATTACCACTTGTGTCCACGAGGGTCGCACGTGCGACGGGCGTTGTGGTGAGCTGTACGCCACATGAAACCGAGGGTACGGCCCACATGCACGGAACCACTTTCCCGAAGAGGACTTTTTCCGTCTGACGAAATTACCCTCCCCCCGTGCTACGGTTTTCCCCGAATCGCCCCTTCCTTATTCCCAAGGGCAGTTCAGGGATTGAAAAATATCCCACGTGCGATGGGCCCCACCGAGATTAGTGTGATCGTACGGAAAGCCGCACCGTGGGGACGTGGACACGTGGGCGGGTGGTGGGGCCGGAACAGCTTTTAACTTCCCCGACAACGCACCGGCACGAAACGCTCGCCCCCACGCGAACCCACCCGCCCTCATCTGGGTTCGTCCGTTCAGCCCGTCTTCATCACCCAAAGCGTCCGGCTACCCGGCTATGTTTAAGATCCGGTTAACTATTCAATTCCTCTATATATATATATATATATATATATATATATATATATATATATATATATATATATATATATATTATAATGGGTATGAAGCTTTGATTGTATGCGGCTACTACATCAAGTACGAGAAACATGTTGGGCAGTATGATTTAAATTGTTGCGGAAGTAGGACACAAGGACATGGAATTTTTCAATCTTTGGAAGATAGTAATTTAATATCGAAGCGTTTGTTAAGTATGGTTTGAGAAATTGTTAAAGAAATCATGAGTTGATGGCCCTCGCGCATCGGCTTCGAAAGTTCACGTGTACTTGAATATTATAATGATGTCGAGGGAACAAAATAATGTTTGGTTGAGAGGAGGGCCTGATTTTATAGTGAGATCGAGGCGAGTGCGCAACTTGAGAAGCAGGGCAGCTGGACATAACAATGAGACAAATCAATGAGCAACGTGGTCTTTACTTTACTTTACGCATATGATATGGTACCATCGCCCTTTGAATCTGCTAGAGTAATTTAAAATTTACTAGAAAATCAAAATCGTATATATGTTGCATTCTGTGATGTTGATCGAATTTGTTAATATAATCTGTATTTGTGAGTGTGAAATAATTAAGCAGAATCATATCTACGATTGAGCCCTTTTTATGAAACCAACCCAATCGAACGCCATGTTCAAGCTTAAAAAAACATAGAAACCAACATCAGAAAAGAAAGAAGAAGTGTTTCTAGGATATGTGAATCTTATAGGCCCAATCTTATTAAAAAAATCCGGATATTGGTTTTGAAACTTTTGCAGAATCTTATACCATGATTTTTCCTTCTATTCTTACGGTTTCAGACATACATCACATCTGTCTATGATTGCATATATATATATATATATATATATATATATATATATATATATATATATATATATATATATATATATATATATATATATATATATAGAGAGAGAGAGAGAGAGAGAGAGAGAGAGAGAGAGATGTGGCTGGTGCCTGCCCATTCCCAGCTGTAATGTATAGTTGATGTGGTTGAATTGAATTATGCTAAGATTCTGCAGCTGTAAATTTGATGTGGAAGGACAGCAGCAGGTGACGACCATGGAAGCCCTAGAGACCGGAGGAACAGCGGTCATTAAAAAAAGGGCCAGTTTTTGCATACGCCCACTTGCTCGGCACCACCAGGCCTCTTGATTCCTTTTGTTCCACTGCTTGCTTCGGCTGCATGGCTCGCACATGATCCCTTGCAAGTTGGCTTATTAAACGGTGGACTCAAAACCGCCGGAAACCCGGACGAGCTTCCAGCACCTTGCTCATCTGTGGCTCCCGCCGGTTTACTTTGAGGTCCCGATCACAAAAACCCACCAGTTCACGTCCAAGACATCCTTAGAAACCATGACAACTAATCACTTAGCAACTCATTTTATAAGTCCGTTGGATCCAACGGAAAACCTTTGGGGGTGTTATAACCATACAATTCACCTTCCTTTAAACACATGCATCCGCACCTGTGGGACCGTATACACTCGAGCATTCAACCAGCTCTGATACCAAATGTCATGATTCAGTTTAGCGGATCATAACATGCTCTCTAATAGTTTCAGTTCTAATCCTCAAAAAACCTTTATAAGTCCTTTCCCTCCCCCTTCCTCCACTAAGATTTTTTGCAACATTAGATACGAAACTAAATGTTTGGAGTGTTGCAGTAGCATGTCTTGAAAATTTGATAATACAAACGATTGAGATTTCAAGCATCCAAATAGATGCATTGCGAATAGGGTTCGATTCGAAACTGAAAATGGCTAGACGACGTAAAAATACAAACTCAAGTTTAAGCATTATCATCCTTAATAACTTGGCCAAGCTGGAGCCCAGGCCTTGATGATACGCAACTCCGGTGTACCCTTTCTTTGTTTATACATAAATTAGATCCTCGCCGCACCCTCACATATAGTAATAGGCTTCAGGAAAGTGGCAAACAATCAACCTCATAGCCTTCATAATTATGTTTTATCATAAGCTACAAAGGCACATGCTTTGGTAAAAACCCTTGAAAAACTGATTTTAAAATTGGTCCGAGTCCAACTAATTGTTTTCCACAATAACCTTTCCCAGTTAAAACCTGGTTTGATTGAGTTTGGAAAATATAATTTTTTAAATTCTAATTGGATCCATCCGATTCTCTAAATCTTTTTGTTGACCAATTCGATCTTGAGACTGACCTTAACACCATCGCTTTTAAGTAAAGCACAACCATTGTCTACTTTACTCATATGCGCCTCTCCAAGCATTCTTATAACACTTTCTTGAGTTTACATTGACCTACTATATATTATATATATATCATATGAGCTTAACTTTAGTCACAAACATGCAATTGATTTATGAATGAAATATATATATGTATGAAATGGAATTTGTGAATGAAAAGATGAACGGACAAGTAAAGTAAAAGGAAGGAGGAGTCAAATGATTAGGGGAAGGAGATGCCGGGGAATGGGGGTGCAGGATGACAGGATGGCGGGGCCCGGCACCAGTGGCCATGTCCAGGCAACGGCATGTTGACGCACGTGACGGGGAGCCCCCCCTTTCCTTATGAACCGCCTGCCCCACGTGACCCCCACTCCCACCTGTCGGACGGATGCCCCCCCGGTCCTCCTTCTCCGGCTCCGCTCATCGTCGGCCCAACGCTCCTCCGTTTCGTTCGACAGTAGCAGCCGAGCCGAGCCGAGCGGAGCCGAGTGAGGACGAACACTTTTAACCATGGTTAAGTTTGACCTCCTACGCCCCCACGCCTCGTCATCATTGCATGGCTATAAATGGCGGACTCCCCATCCACCTCCCTCCTCATCGTCATCCTCGGCGTCGTCCTCATCATCACCACTGCACCATCGTCTGCATCTCGTCATCTGGTCATCTGAAGCTCACTGAGAAGAGGAAGCAGAGGCGGAAGAGTTTTCTCATTCAAAATTTCAAACAAACTTTAGGAGAAGGGGAGGAATCGAAGGAGGGGCTGCTAGCGGAAGGGCTGCTCGTCCCATTTTCTCTTGGGGTTTCCTTTTTTTTTTCTCGAGAAGCGGTGGGGAGAAGAAGATGGCGGAAGAGATAGGGTTGGATCTGAACCTTTTCTCGGGGAGTCATCACGCGTTGCAGTTGAAGCTCTCGACCGACGCTTCGACTTCGCTGCCGGGCCTTCGTCTTCAGAACGCATCTGCACGTGCGGATCTCTCTCCAGGTACGGTCAATGGAAGAAAACCTGTGCTCGATGCTTTTCCCATTTTTTTGGCTCTTGCTTCGATCCTTTTATTTGTTCCTGATCCGGAAATCTGGACTTAGGGTGATTTTCATGGCGGACTTCCTTGTTTTGTATTGTTTTCTTCTTCTTCTTCCACACCCCACCCCTTCTTTTTTTTTTTTTTTTGAACTCTTTTTGAGTTTTTACCTAATTACCTGATCCGTGATAGCGGCTAAAAAAGGGGCTGTGGCCTTTGAATGTCTCCGAAGAATCGGATATCGGATCCGATTCGTCTGGAGACTGGAGACCTTGGAGTATGATCTCCCTGGTCGATTTGCTATATAATCCGATCCCTGATTAGACGACTCGTTTCGGTTAAAAATTATTGGGAACCACTGTTGCATGTGGGAGCTAATGTCAAAACGACATTGTCTCGTGCAGAGAGAAATCCCGGCAACTTCAGAGTGGAGACGAGACGCTTTCTTAAGGGGATCGATGTGAATCGACTGCCTGATGCCACGGACGGAGACGGCTTCGAGGAAGAGGAGGAAGAGGAAGCCGTAGCCAGAGCATCCTCGCCTGCGAGCACGGTCTCGAGCCTGAGCCTGAGCGGCAACAAGCGAGGAGGAGACAACGATCTCCTCCTGGAGGATGACAGGTCTTCTCCTAGAGGAGGCGCCGGAGGAGGAAATGGTGCCAGTGACGAGGAGGACACCTCCAGGAAGAAGCTGAGGCTCACCAAGGACCAATCGGCCGTCTTGGAGGAGAGCTTCAAGGAGCACCCCACTCTCAATCCCGTAAGCATCATCTCCATCCTCACCTTTCTTTGTTACCAATTTGTGAATAGATTCTCGACGATATGATTACTTCTTCTTATACTGATGCCCTGTGGTGCTTGTTTATTCTCAGAAGCAAAAACTAGCGTTGGCCAAGCAGTTGAGTCTCCGGCCCAGGCAGGTGGAAGTCTGGTTCCAGAACCGCAGAGCAAGGTATAGCTACCCCCCCAAAATTTTCGCGTGTTTTGCATTCGTGTGTCACTCCATAGATCTTCCACATGGTTGTGTACGTTGAGGTATTTTACAGGGATGGGCAGTAAATATCCTGACTTATCCTACTTTTTTGGATCTGCTGGGATATTTTACTGAAACGCCCTAGTGTTTGTGGGATTAGATGTATGGGAAGTCGATTTTGCCTTCATTGAGTTCTTTGTTGAAGGGATGTAAACTAACTCAGACTGCCTTAACTGGTTGTTTGCAGAACCAAGTTGAAGCAGACAGAAGTGGACTGCGAATTTCTCAAGCGTTGTTGTGAGAATCTGACGGAAGAGAACCGAAGACTGCAGAGAGAGTTGCAGGAGCTCCGGGCGCTCAAGCTCTCCCCTCAATTTTACATGCCTGTCCAAGCCACCACGCTCACCATGTGCCCTTCTTGTGAGAAGCTGGCGGCCATGGCCGCCACCAACAACCATTGCCGGATCCCGCCATCCGCCATTAGCCCGATTCCAATCCGCGGCTTCGACATGCCGGCGCGTTCATGAGAGAAAGAACTTGTGTAACCGGTGGAGCCTTCCTTTTTTCTGGTTTTCCGGCCGATTGCTGTGTTTCTTTTGCCATGCGAGTGTTGTCTATCAAACATAGATTAACACGTCGGTCTGAGCCTTTCTTTTCTCTCTAATTAAAGAACAAATTTGTAGCCGGATTCTTTTGTTATGAATGTAAAAATCTGTAGCTTTGTATCTGAAATTATCGGAATCAATGAATAGCTGCTTCTTTACAAAATTCTTTCCAGGCCAAGGTAGTACAGTATTATCAATAAGCTTTTTCCTTCTTTTTGAGCTAAGTTAAGGTTGAAAAACCGCTAGCTTGCTTTTTCAGAAAAGAAGAAAGAGAAACTATTAAAAGAATTTTTTAAACCATGCAATTCCATCAATGAACAGATAACCCGGTTGGATTCCAAAAAAAATTTCGAAAAGTGAATCTTAGGGCTTCTCCCGGTCGGCCTTACTGCAGAGATTCAGGAACTTTAGAAAAAATAATTGGTGCAACTACGGCCACTTCGTAAAAAAAAGTATGAATCGTTCTGAGTAAACAGCCTTAAATAGAAAGAGGACAGAAGTGCCCCATCTGGCACATGGGGAGACGAGCTACAATACCCAGAGAGAATACCCAAATGCGCGCTGCTTTTGGGCGATATAAACCAGCGTTGCCAATACCGAAGCCGGAGATGAGCCGTTTGTAAGTTGTTTTTTGTTAAGTTTAAATTTAACTTTTTTTTAATATTTACTGAAAAAAAGACCGGTAACTGGCAAGACAGAGTGGGCGGGCGCAGCTTTGAAAAGTCACAAACTCTTCACACGAACACGAGTGACAGTGAGAACTCTACGGCGCCGTTTCATTTGGCATCAGGGACAGGGACACTGTTCCTGTGCGTTATAATAATATAATCATGAACTACAAGCAAAGTATCTCTACTCCAAACAACTTTTACCAAGATGCATTAAGATTCAGACGGCCAATTGGAACTTAGCTAGTTAACTAATTAATTTAGATCACAGTAACAACCCATGACCATCCTCACTACAGGACACCAGCACCACTCTTGAATAGGCTTTGCTCTTTTTTAACTTGGTTTTCATGAACTTGTATCTTATGTCTCAGATATAAGATGATTAATTTGAAGGTATCTATATAAAGGTTTGGCTTCTGGGGACCGACCTACTTGTGACCAGTGTTTCCGGATTCACGAAAGGTTGACTGAGAAGGCAGGTTTAGGGTGCATCCTACCGGCACTTTCAGACACCACAAATACTGTCTGATATCAGAGTATGAAGATTTCTCAACATTTAGTGAATGCCCTCTGGCGTTGTCCTGTCATAAGAAAGACATGCAAGGTTTGAGCCCATCCAAGAATCCAGGCCCAAGTGGCTGGGCCTTCCAGAGTTTCTGTTCATGTTAAAAAAAGGAAGGGGATAAAAAAGGGCGAGATGAAGGCCAGTAGTCTCCCCAGCGACTGATGGGGCACTGGATTAACCGATGGACCACCATGTTACCCACGATCAGTGTCCCATGAGCGCATGGTTATTGGATCATCTTTGCAGGTTAAGAAATTCACCTACAGTTTACAAGGCAGGGCCCATTAAGCGACCTCTAGTTCAAATTGGTGACGTAAATTGTTCAGACATGGTTTCAAGATTTTTCTCGCTTCTGCTGTACTGGATTTGAAGCAATCCGATTTTGCATGTTTTCGGATTGTTCAAACCTGAGTTGTACCCGTAATTGCAACTCAAGTTACCCCCTTCACCAGGGACACGAGAGACGCCAGTATCCATTAGAAGGGTATCTATCGAAGGACCATGGACACATTTTACATGCTGCACGCCTGCGTTGGTGTATTAGCCTAAAGCCTTCGAGTGGAAGAATTCAAATCATCGTTACATCCTTTGGTGCAAGTCTAAAGTAATGGAAAGACCATCTGTTAAAAAAAGAGGGCATCAAGGATTCTAGATAAAAGGATAAACGGAACAGAATACGAAAAACATCAACCTCTGGAATAGGCAAGCATGATGCCCCCAACAGGTTTAGTTCTTTCCATCACCCTTGCAAATTGGAAAAAAGGAAAAAAAATAAAAATAAAAATCAGCAGCCATAACTCGCATACAGGATTCCAAGAACAATCCATTATCATTTTTGTGTCTCCGGACAGTCAAACAGGTGCAAAACTGGATTCGAAGTTTTATATGCAGATTATAGCTAAATTACACACAATAGACAAGCAAGATGACATTTGCTGGCACTACTGTAGAAAAATACTGAATCTCTTTCTCTCCTCCGACAGATCGACTCTTCTGTGATTTTAGCAGATTTCCTGTGTGGTTTAGCCATGTATCTCCCTCCACGTGGATGTAGATTCAGACAGTATTTGTGGTGTCTGAAAGTGCACGTAGGATGCACCCTAAACCTGCCTTCTCAGTCAACCTTTCGTGAATCCGGAGACACTGGTCACAAGTAGGTCGGTCCCCAGTAGCCAAGCCTCTATATAGGTACCTGCAAATCATGGAACATCGTTAGTGGAAAAGTCGGCTTTATCCACTAAAGCAACTGCAAGACATAATCGGATAAATTCACCAAAAGGTTCCAAGCGCCAAAAACGACAAAATGAACATAATAGTTCCTTGGTGTATATCCTTTCTAAAGGCATATTTTTGTTTACTGAAGGGTGTAGATGAGACTAGATCCAACATGTTCCCATTATCTTCTGGGAGTGCATAATGGCTGTCTTTACCAAGAAAGCAACTGCACTGGGACAATTAGACCAAGAAAAAGGAAGAAACATAAAAGATAAAAGGATGACTGGTGCTGCCATTTGCGTCATATTTCACAGACACAACAACAACAAAAAAAAATCAGTACCTACATGCGCTCCTAAATCCCACCATTTAGAGCAAGCATTCCCACTACTAACCCAATGTATAAGCAACAAAAAGGCTGAGGGACATAGTGATGAAGAGGTGCAATCCTTGCATGACTTGGATTTACACCAACCCCTAAATATACCTTTCCAAGTTACAGTCTAAGTCATGATTCGGGTACTCACATTGGTGAGTGGCATTATTACCAATAATAATTGCTAACCTTCTATGCATAATGGAGGTGATGCCTTCAAACATCCGAAAACAAGAAAATGAACACTTGTGAAAAAGCAACCTTGAGATTTGTCAAAAGAAAAGGTGGACTCACAGTCACCCTGCACCTACAGCCACACTTTGATACATATGGCCCCAAAGTAGAAGCAAATTTTGTGGTTCGGACACTCTTACAAGCCTTGCCCCATCAAGATTCAGTCCTAGAGGGATCAAATGTTCCATATGCATGCACTCCTGAATCTTCAGAAATCAGAAAACAATACGTTGTCATCATCAGAAGTGTGTTACTACTCCAAATTGATTATTTTGGGAAAAAAAAATTCATAGAAATGATAATGATGAATGTAAGCCCTTGAAGGGTGCACAGAAAATACAACTAATCCCGCTATCACTGTCTTGTTGAGGAGAACCGAGAACAAGTATATTATTACCCAGACGAGAAAAGGAAGTTTATACCTAGGCTATTAACGCATGCAAAGTAGACAAGAACTTCAAAATCAGAAATTGGACAATCAGACAGACCCATGTCACTTAGGCATCCCATATGAACCCTAAAGCATTTTAAATTCATTATCTTAACTAGCCAAGAAAAGAGTTGCACACCATGTATAAGAATCTCCTCATTATATTCGTGAGAGAGAGAGAGAGAGAGAAACAGAAGGGAAAGTAACCTAAAGGAGAAGGCCAGAAAATAAGAAGGAAAAAGAAAAGGAGAGATCAGCACGTTTGTATCCTTAGACATTGTGCTTATGTCAAATATTATATGATACATATGAATAAAAAGGAAAAAATATAAAACAATGAGAAGCATCCAAACACAAAAACCAAAAGTAGAGAAAATACCCAATACAGAAAAGGACACACAACATCCTGCCATCCAAAGAGCCCCATCCTTGGGCGTTCAAGGGGTCATTACTCTCAATGAGCCTTATGAAATGTTGGCCCCTACTTCTTTATATCAAGTGGTCATTACTCTTGTATTTGCATAAGTTGTAGGACATGATTGACCTTCTCATTTGTTGATTGTTGCATCCATTAGGATTCTTACTGTTTTTGTGAACCTTGAGAAAAATTGTGCACAAAATGGACTGGTCTGCTTGATGCTTTCATACAACTTTCTAGGTAGAATATAAGTGACTACTATTATTTGCAATAACCATTTAGCATCACAGAGCAACTTCTCCAATGGAAATTTTCATCCAAAAATTATTATCTTGTTTCAATATAGAAATTTTATATACTCTCCTATTTTTGTGTTTAAATCTTTTTTGTGCCCATTAATAAATTTCTGGTGTTATATCAAGTATCAACTTTTCTCCCTCCTTTCTATGTTTCTAAGAGATATTTGTTTTCAGGTCATCCAGCTATGCTTAATCTGGCAAAATAACTTATGTCCTAAAGTAGCAAATTTTTAGGATAAGCTATAGGTCTCAAGGGTCTCTATTCAGATTTACTCATATGGATGATACAACGCTAATCTTGCCTCAAAGTTTTTAACTTGGGTTGTATTCTTATGTAGTACCAGACTACCAGTACTGTAGTGAATCTCAAAAAATATTTTGGAGTAATCAAACTTTGGGAGTGATATTAAGTTATTTCCATGGTGAGCTCCTATTAAGATGATAAGTTCTTGATACATTATGGGGGCATCGGCAATGTATGTTTGGATATTAAGAGTATAAGACTATTCCAATCCCTGAGACATGATACATGGACTACATCACCTTCCTTTCTTATTGCTTATTTTCTTCGAATAGCAATCAAGGGTTAGGCAGCCTCCTTAATTATGCCAGAAGCTGTGCCCTGGATGTCAAAAATGTCACAACCTTCAACTTGAAGATCTTTTAGGTCTGGCCCCTCCAGCCAGGTTGAGAGAGCTCACCTTTGGCTTCTTGATGTTTTTATGCTTGCTTGCAATAGTTTTCTATTCTACATACAGCTCTTCTGTTCCTGAATGATCATGCTATATATAGCTTGCCAAGTGTTAAATAACACATACAACCAAGACATAATCATGCTGCAGATAACTTGTTTAATGTTAAATAACGTACATAGATGTCTACTATCACAGACATGCACATGGATATTTGTCATGTTTGCCCATTATCTTTATTTTTCTTTTCTTTTTCTTGAAATAGTGTGTTTGTCATATTTGTCATGTTTGCCATTATCTGTAAATTAACAAAATCACCATAAGAGCATCTAACTACTAGAAACTTTCCGGGTCAGAGAACCATCTGCTTCGGCTTCATGGTCGCCACTAGAAGCTCATAATTCATGAAAACCAGTACAAAACTCTCAAGGAGGGAAAAACAGTATCACTTACTTCATTAGGATGTCATAGTATTCTACGTCTAAAGAGGAGAATAATGCATCCACATCTTTGATGGCCATCATAGCCCGGTGCACCACTATCCAGTTTGCAGACTGCCAAGCGGAAGGAGAAGTTACATGCAGAAAACAAGGAAAAGAAAAATAAAATATAAACCAAACTAAAGCCATGAAAGGAGCATCGACAGCTAATACTTGTGAATCACAGTTAAACAACCAAAGCCCAACATGGCACCAAGGTTTAACGCACAAATTGATGGCCTTGAGGTCATTAACACAGGAGAGAGCTGGCTACCAAGTGAGAAATCAAGGGTTCGAGTTGAATTAGGCACTTCCTCCAAAAATTAGAAGGTTACGGCTGTCTTGGCCCGCTCCTGCCAATATAGTCCTCTTGATTATAAGTAAATGACCCAAATAAATCTTCAATAGCTAACCACATAGTTCAGTGGGATTATCTTCAAGTATAATTGAACGCCAAATTCATAGAGCTATCCAGCTAAGTGCAGAAACAAGTTCAAAGGCAAAGCTGTAGAGATCCAAACAACCTCCATATCCCAGTTAATGCATTTGACGTCAGGATTCCTCAATTCAAGCAAAAAAAAAAAATCATTTAAGCAGCACCATGATTGCATTGCTAAGATTCCAAACAGGCCCAAGAAAAACAAATTATTCGAGCTTCGAGTCAACGTGTTTTACTTCCCGGAAATTTTCCCATAAAGAGAGTCTCTAGTGAACCGAATAAGCAACAGAAAGCTCATCTTCGCATATTACATGCGGAATGAACAGAGAGATGCAAGACTGTACAATTGACCAAGAACCAACCTTACATCTCTCGTCCAAGGTTTTAGGTGGCGATCCTTCCAGAGCAGTTTTCAGTGCCTCCACAGGCTTCGATCTGTAAGAAAGAGAGAAAAGGAGAACGGTGATCTTCCGAGGGGGAGTTTAGGAAGAACAACTAACGAACGAAGGAAATAGGGGGAGAACAAGAAGTGTGCTCACGATCTGAGAAGACGTTCGATTTGGCGCGACTTGTTTTCAATTCTCATGATGATTGCTTCCGCGTTGTCTGCTTCCATGAACTGAGGCGCTTCCGCCATCGAGACTCCCCCCAGGCTCCCTCTCTCTCTACGCCGCTCGATCTCGGACTTTCGCGAGGGGAGGAACTTGGTCCGGCACTTATCAAGTCACTTGTATTTGGGTTTTGATACTTCCCTTCTTAGAGAGCGTTTGGATGATACACCCAATAAGATATAGTTTTGTGAAAATTAGTTAAAAATAATATTTTTAATCAGTTTTAAAAAAATGGTAATAGGATCACTTTCTTTTTAATAATCTGGGGTACCAAGTTAAACAAGATTTTTCAAAAATCTGTCGCCAAAACTCATTCTTAGTATTATCAAAATGCACTTGAAATGGGTTTTTGGAAGCAAAACCACCTTTAACCTACAAAAAGTGATGTTAGAATATCAACCATTTGATGGAAACAAAAATATTGTATTCCAAACACATATATACCTGAGAAACATAGTATATTTATTACAAAAATATGTATAATATTTGTTTGTTATATTTAGAAATTTAAAATCATTATTATATGAAACAATTATACGGTGTTTTTATTACATATGAGTTGGTGCATTTGTTTTACGATCAAAATGTTATTCTTATCAAACACCTTTTTCAACCGAGACGTTCATAACGTGTTTGATATACCTATAATTATGGATTTTTAAAATCAAAATACTCACTTTTAAGAAATTAAAATTATTAAACAAACATGGTATTTTATTTTCAGGATTAGGAAACTAAAGCTTGGAATTTAAATTTCATTTCAATTTGAAGAGGAACTATGGTTTTAGAATTTTCATTAATAAAAAATTCAAACCATCAAACGCCCTCTACATATTCAATTTCTCTCTCTCTCTCTCTCTCTCTCTCTCTCTCTCTCTACCTTCTTAAATTTACAGTAATTAGACAAGGGCGCATTTTAGATGATCCTGAAAAGACGGTCCTCTCATTAATTAAACCCGATCCAAATAAGTACGTATACCTCTAGCCTTCCTACTAAACCCATAGGCTATCAGTTTTCATGCTGGTCCAGATTATCCAGCCGTTGGTATTGGATCCATTCAAGAATGTGATCGGCACTAGGACTATAAACGTTTCTCATTATTCCGTTTTGAGATTAACAAAGTGTGCGAATTTCAAATTTGCACTTTCTTAGCACGAGGAAACATCCCGAGGCAACGATGCCTTGCTTGCTGTTCTTGCCACATTTTTTGCAGCTTTTGCATATTCGTATTTTCTTAACAAAAATAACTTTGTTCCATCCTCTTACAGTCAATTTGAATCGAGCAATTCAACTGAATTCAGAAAAATATATTTTGAAAAAAATAAGGGAAAGTTATATAAAAAGTTTTAATATAAAGATTCTTAAAAGATTTTAATTAGATTCTGGCGCAAGACACTCTTGAATTGACTATTAAATCAAATCATTTTGAAAATCAGCCGTTTAAAGTTAATTATTCGGTGAAACTCTAACTAACTGTTTTTTAAATGAGCAAGATAAGTATTTCATTTTATCATTCATAAGAAAAAAACCGAAGTTTCCATCCTACCTTGTATCTTTATAGGGTACAAGTTTACTTTGGATGCTTCGAGATGCTCTCCCCATCATGTTTTAACTTAGCATCAGTTTGCAATATGAGGTGCAATATGAGGTAGTTAATGTTTCAAAATTTTGAAAGAAAAATTGGCCACCTACCAGCCCCCACCCTTGACCGCCTTACCTCAGTTGGAGGACTCTCTCTAACAGTCTTTTTTTCATCCAAAGTAGCACAAGAAAAAGTTTTAACTTCAAAATTAGCATTAATTTTAGCATGTCATTTAGCTTATCTAATGGTTGATCTTGAAAGTCGAGGGCCCAAGGTCACTTACCAATAAAAATATTCACATTTTTTGTGGGAGGAAAGAAAATTATGAAGTACATATAAAGACCTTGTGCTTATCCAAACGCCAATGAGAAAAGGTAAAAGCCATTTCTTTTAAATCTAAAGCAAGCTACAGGTGAAAAAGCGCTCCACCAAACTGTTCGAACTCTCAAAAAAAAAAAAAAGCCAGGTCAGGATCATGACGAGCTCCCTTTCTGCGCAGATCTGATTCTATCGTCACCTCACGTTCATTACATCTAAATTTAAATTTAAAAGAAAAGATAAACGGTACTGTCTTCACACCTCAAATCCGTATGTTTATGACTTAGAAGCCATTAATGAGCAGACAAAAGGTCAATTGCGCATTAGTTAAACTCTTCTGTAAAGCACAATGGTGGAGCTCACTTGCAGAGTGCTTCATAAGGGAATGACTCCATTAAGTGGCCTGGTTTTTGGTGGCTTCCAGCTTGCCGTCCCCTCGAAAAGATTAAAATGGCAACGTCGATCTCGTGCGAAGAGTTGCTGGTTTCACTTCCACAGATAAAGCATAATGGATCTCGAGAAATTGCCAAACAGTTTCTCCTATCTTTCTCAAGATTGGGAAGCGTGCATTGTGTTGCTTGGAATCCTTCGTACCTTCAACAATACTTTATTCCTTCCCACATTATGGATGCCCCTTAAGGCTCTTGAAATCCTTCACAAGGGCCGTCAGTGAGTGGGGAATGCATATAAACTCTCAATTAAGGCCACCTTAGACTGGATATACAGATAACATCGTTGTGAAGAGACATTAAAGAATGCATTTTAAAAAATTTCACGGGGAAGCTTCATTCACAGCGCGTAGTATCCGGTGTTTAGAAAGCGTAATCCTCTGAAACATTATTTACACTTTATGACTGTTGTGTGAGAAGGGCAACAGTTTCCTGTTTTCTATGTAAAGTTGAGGATCTGACAGAGGATTGGAATTTTGTAGTGTGATGACCACACTCAATCCTTTTGCTTTACCTTTTTCCTACCCATTTCCTTACGCATTAAGGGTTCTTCTTCTCCAAATACTTTGCTCTTTCCTAGTTTCGTTGTCTTTGTTTTCTTTACATCTGCGCCTGCAACCCAAAGGCTTTACTAGTTTTCTTTCATGGCTGCCTCTTTCAAGAATGGCCGAAGGCTGCATTTCTCACCTCCCCATCTAACAGATTTGAATGCTCACCGGCTAGTTTCAAAGACCCAACAGAACCCAAGCAACTATTCTGGCTTTCTGCTTAAAGGCCTGTTCATAACTGTAGCATTTGCGCTCCTGCCTTTTTGCTCCTCCCACTTACCCGAATTCACCAACCACACCAACCTTGATAGGCGGTGGGAGTTTCTGCGGCTGGCTTTTATCGGGGCTGCTCTCTCCTATGGTCTGTTAAGCCGTCGTCGGAGTGAAACAGAGAAGGAAATTGAGGTAAGGATAGAATCGACGCAGAATTATGTCTCCAAAATCCTTCAAGTCTCGCCAGTCTTTGATGGTGAGAGCGACTGTGGTTCTTACTCTGATAGCGGTAGGCTTCAGACCTGGAGCTCTCTATATTATCCTTGTGAGTCCAAGGTCATGGTGGCCGAGGAAGATCGCGACCGCCATGATCGGCCCCTCTTCCTTCCAGTTAGGAGCTTGAAATCCAGCATTTCTGACACAGAAACTATGCCTGCACGGGAGATAACACAGATTCCAGCGCCTGCAAATTCGAAAACCGAAGACAGCATGATGATTGGAAAAAGAGAAACTGGGATGTCCAACTTTCATGGTGTGGACCTGGACAACGTAGTTTTGCCTTCACCCGTTCCATGGCGGTCGAGGTCAGGAAGATTGGAGGTTAAGGGAGACATATTTCCTTCTGCCCTTTACTCTCTACCACAGTCTGTTTCTGGACCCGAGGTGCCGGAATTTGCAAGTCCTGCTTCACTATCATCTATTCCACGGCCTCCTTCAATTTCTCCTCCACATTCTCTCTCTCCAACCCCAATGCTAGCTTCTGTTCAAGACTCTGCAACGGACCCTGAAGTCAATCGTGTCTCTTCTGTTAAGGACAATATGTCCTCCCCTGTAAAGGAAATCGTTACCGTGAACAAGTTCCTGAATTCACAGTCGTTTGAAGGCGTCCGACCTAGAAAATCCATTTCCACAATGAGAAAATGTGAAAGTTTGGATTCAACAAATGGAGGTCATGTCGGTACCGAACCTGAGCAAACGGCGGTAAGAAGCAGGAGGACGTTTAATTCAATGAAGGTGGAGAACGGTGTAAGAAAGAACAAGGATGATGAGAACCTGCTGATGACCAGGCCAGATGGGGAGAATAAAAGTGTTGAAAGTGAAGCAGAAGAAGGGATGAGCAGAAATGAAGGAGCAGAGTTTGTTGTTGCGACGAAGAAAAGAAAATCAGAAGTTGAAATAGCAGAAAAGACCCAGTCAAAGTCCAACTTCCAACCGCCACGACCGCCTTCTATTGAGTTGTACGAAGAGTATCGCAAGAATAGACACAGTGCGAAGGAAGAAATCAGGGAGTTGAAGGCACAAGTCGAAGCGGCATTGGTCGCTGATGATGACGACGACGATGACAATGGCGATGAAGACAACAATGATGAGGAGGAGGAAGAACGGGAGCACGAGGAGGAGGAAGTTGATGACACACATTCAGACACTGAAACTGTTTCGTCAGAATCAGAATCAGAAACTGATCAAATTGATGAGAGTGAAGTTGATAAGAAGGCGGATGAATTCATAGCTAAATTCAGACAGCAGATTAGACAACAAAGGGTTAGACCAATCAAGACAGGCAGCGGTCAGAAGTTTCAAAACAGGAAAAATAGATGAGGTAGAGTTGCTTGCTTTCTTGAAAGCTAAATCCCGAAGGTTCGCAGCAGTGATGAATTCCTTAGAGTTCACAAAAAGGAAAGTAAAACTGGAAAGACAACATAGATGGGTTCCCTTGAATTGCTGCTTCTGCTGCTGCTTCATTTTCTCTTGCCGTGTTTTTCTTTTATGGCTTTGGTTTGCCATTTTTGTGTTTCTTATGTTGTCAAAACCAACTTTCGATTGGCGTCTTACTCGTTTATGGCCATTTACCAGCTTAAAGACTGTGAATGACAGTTTCTTTTGCAATTTTGGATTCTCATTTGACATGCTCTGCAGGTGATGCTCTTGCAAATTTGATTGTACCATTGTGGTACCTTCTTGTCATATCCTTTGCGACTCATGAAGCTCTTGAAAACAAGACTGTGAATCACAGTTTCTATGGTTGATCGAAGCTAGATGCACCCACTTGGTGAATAAATTCATTATGAACATCACATCTTGTTTCACCGCTTTTAAGTGGTTCTAGCATGTTAAAATGCTTCTGATAAATTTATGCAAGATGATGAAATTTTGAAGTTCTACAGGGAACATAGACAGGCTTCCAGTCTGTTCCAATTTAATTGTTTTGACTGATTCCGCAGCTACCATCACGATAATTACTCTACCAGAAAAAGGACCCTTGAACAGAAATTCACTGCCATGGATTTTTAATTGTCGGAACACTAAATCTGTTCAAGCAAATCAGGTTCTGGCCCTTTGAATGATGATCTTCAATTTAAAAAACCGCAGTGATCACGTCTGCAGAAGCCCATTTGAACCAAAACCATCTGCAACAATGAACTCCCATGGAATGCTATAGTTGGAAACTCATATTCTGTCCATTAATTTTGTCAAACAATGAGTAAGCAATGTCGGTTACTCAATCGTTAAAAATACTTGGGATAAAGGGACATGCAGCTTGTGCGAGAACGAGTGCGCCGCCCACACAGCAAGTCATATGCAATAGTGGATATTATAAAGCTGACAATATCTTCTCTCACCAGTTGCACATTGACAGGCTCTCTTTATGAAATTATACAAGCAAATAGTCTGAGTTCCAACTTGCGGCAAGGAATAACACGCATCATGGTATCTGCTTCATGACCACTATATTTGTAGATTTATGAAGGGATCAACCCAAAAATGAGATCTGGTACATTGTTTTTCCTGTTCCAAAAATGGCTGCTTAAATCAATGCTTTTTTTTCTTGAGCAACGGTGGAGGCAGGATTCTGAGTCACCTGTTCATCTTTGCTCCTTTCCCCTTTAAATTTCACTAGTTCCCACCACTTGCAAAAGCAGATACATGGTAAGACAAGGAGTAAAAAAGTAGTATTAAGGGGCATTTAATCACTTAAAATTCAAAATCCATAGACCTGATATGGACATGATGTGACAAAAGATTCATGGATTCATCAAACCAAAGATTTCATACTTAAGATCAACATTAAAATCTCTAATTTACTTATTTGCACTGAGAGAAGTCAGATTTAATATCAAAGTGGGGAGGGCCTGATTTTAAATTCGTGGTTCTCAAATGTTAAGAATATGAAGTTATCAATCACCACTTTAAGGTTTTATGACCTAATAAAATCTCCCGGCTCAAGGTGGTTTCCTCCAAAATAAAATAATAAAAAATAAAAAAATGTCAGAGATACGACTTTTAATAACAAAAATGAGAAATCCAAATAGGTAAAAGAAAAGACTTTACATATTAAAGTAAAGAGTTCGATACTCAAGCTGCATTTTCTTCATAATCAAATAGGATTCTTCCTAACCTCCACTTCCTCATGAAAGAAAAACTTGAAAAGGCGGAGTCTCCTCATTCATGTGGTCCTAACCGCCCCTACTGAGATGGTCTGGTTCGTGCCATCTATATCCATACCCAGATCTGCTTCCGGACATAAGGAGTCGGCGGTGGTCCAAACGTGGCACCCCTTTTTAGCTCTACCGGATCCTGTTTTCCGAAGCGGAGACGTTCCAAACCCGAAATATTGAAGCCCTCCTACTTCCGGTTTTATTATATTATCCAAACCTTCATCTGTTCCATCTGATCATTTTCTAAATACATTTATTTGGGGGAAAATAACTGGCAGTTGGAGAGGGAGAGGGAGAGAGAGAGAGAGTGAGTTTTACTTTTCTCGGGATTCTAGGGTTTGTTGGGGAGGAGGGTAAGGCCAGGGAGACTTGACGGAGCAAGGAAGGCATTACAGGCGCTCGTTCGATCCCCCGAATCCATCTATCCGCTTCGGTCATCCCGAGGGCTGTTGATGATGCTTTCGATCTTCCGGCATTGCTTTTCTGATTCGCTTCGTCCAGATCACGCCTCTCGCCGATCGGAACTCCTCCGGTGCGTCGTCCATCTCGTGCTTTTCCCTCCCGATTTAAGGGTCCTAATTTAATCCTCTTTTGGTCAATAATCACGCTGCATCATCGAAGCGTTTGCTTTTGAGAACCCATTTCGAGTGCTCTGGAAGCACCTTTTTTTTCTGTAACTGCACCTTGGAAGGGGAATTGTGTGGGTTTTCCTTGAGAATTCAAGGTTTTTTTTTCTTGATTGTCCATCTTAGGGATCATTATGTTTTTCATTCACAAACTTAATTGTTGAAGAGATCGCCTCCTATTATACACTATGCCAACCGAAAGAAAAAATCCGTATGAGTTTCAGTGTTGTTGTTGAATTTATGTATCCATCATGAAAACCTGCAGTGCTTTGAGTTTGTCTTGTAACTTCTTGCATAGTGTTTCATTTACAGGTTTTGTTGTTGAGGAATTGGAAACTCACCAAGACAGGAATCATGTCCGTTGCGGGAGGAACGTTAATGAGACGCAGTAATAGTGCGTGATGTGAAGGTATATATATATGTTGTTTTCGTCTTCCCAGGGCACCTCTCTGTGGAATGAGTGTCTATCCTTTCAGAAAATCTGTGAATCTGGAAACTATTGATTGTACGTACTGCTGGAACAAGGCTTAAGTGGGAAAGACGTAAAATAAAAATAAGAAAACCGAATGGAAATATGAAATGAACTTTATATTTAAGAATTGGGTCTGATCCAAGGCGTGTTCAATTTTTGTTGTCCTGATAACTCAAGGCGTTGATGTCCTTCGATAGCAAGATGGCTTCTCGCCGTGTTTGAATTTTTGATTTTTTTGCGTCCTGATTGATGCGATATTTCAAGATATGCATGGTTTGAGCTGATAAAAAATTTCCTCCGCAGCTTAAGGAATTTAGGTTTTTGGATTATCTGTCTATGGCAATTAGTAATAGAATTCAAAAGGAAAAGAAAGTGCTAATCTAGAATAGTTTGTTTCTCTAACTGTATATTGTCTAAATGCATGCAGAAACTTATTTTATCACTTCAGTCTTCTCCGGTATCCATGTTGGTGCCATTTATTTTTAATTAAGATGTGTTAACTATGGTCTTTCTACTTGGGTTTAACACGGAAATTATTAACACATGATAATAGGAAACTGTACCTTTGAGGAGCTTTAAGTTCAGAAGTGTTTCACTTTAATTGGAGGCATGTACATTGAGGAATTGGAAGAGGAGACTTTGCCGGACCATCATGATAGCAAGCAACTATTAGATGTTTCAAATTATACGGTTGTCCAATCAACTGCCAAAAGGATCCTGGTTGGGGCAGGTGCCCGTTTCTTGTTCTATCCAACTCTTTTATATAACATCTGCAGGCACAGGATCGAGCCAGATTTCCATTGGTGGGATGAGGTTGATCAGGTTTGTTTTCTACATAAGCAACCCTTCCACTAATTTTAACCAAAAATGTGTGACGGGTAAATATATATTGCCATTGGCTTGTTTCCTTGCTGTTGTCATGTAAACATATACATTATTAGAAAAGCAAATTATTTACTGATTTGATTTCCATATCGAAAAAAGAGAGATGTTTATGATATTATACTTTTCTGTGTAAATGTTTTCTTGTTCATAAAAACTTTGTGTTTTATTCCAGTTGACCATTTAACGTACAAACTGCATGTTAATTGCCCCATTTGTTCCTTGAGGTTGTAGAGGTCTTGTAAGAGTATTGTCTACAGAAATGAAGACATTAATTTTCTCTATTCCTTATGTCATGTTGTGGAGAAATGACATAACAGCTACTTGTCTCTGGTGTAGTATTTTAACTATGACAGAATGCCATGCAAAGATATATCTAGAAAGATTTAATTAGAAGAGTAAGCTATCTTAAAGAAGGTGGTAAGTTGTCTAATTATATTGTTATTGACATGTTTCTAACTTTTTACTAATTTTAACATGGATGCAAGACATGTTTCCTTGATGGCTTGATCTATTTTATAAAATGCTATGTATGGTTGGTAAAGCAAATCATTATTGATTTCCATGTGGAGAATTGTGAGATCCTTATGATATTATACTTTTGTTGGTAAAAATTCTGTGTTCCATTCCAGTTGCCTACTATCAATGCACAAACTCTATACGAAGTTTGCGATTTGCTCCATGAAGCTGTAGTGTTGAGCACGAGAATGATCTACAGGAATGAAGCATTGATGTATTGATATTTATATACTTCAAAGCTGTGGATGTTTGAACATGTCCAATGTCTGTTTTGCATTAGACTTATTTGATGTGTACTCCAATGACTCCCCAAAAGTTGCACCTGGCTATCTGAAGTCCAGGATCTACTTTGGAGAAATTTTGTTTGTTTTCAATGGTTTCTATAGTTAAAGGATGTATTTTGGGTTGTTCAGGAGCGATTAATCTTCATTTAATTTAATAATTTGGTTATATGGAATGAACCAAACTTTTCTTCCCGCACAGCATCCGTCCTATTTTCTTTATTCTGATCATCTGTTCTCTTTACTCCTTATGTCCTGTTTGTTGAGAAATGGCATAGCAAGTCTTTGTTATTTGTATAATGTTTCAACTTCCAACTATTACAGAACTATATATTTGAAAAAGTTTAGTTAGCAGAGTGAGCTCGCAAGAAGTTCGTTGTCTTGAACAAAAATCTCACTTCTCTATTGTTAATGTGTTAGCAAAGCTCACTTCTCTATTGTTAATGTGTTAGCTATGTTATGAACAGGCTGTGCCTAGCCCTAGGTGCCTTAGGCGACAATTACAATAATGAAGCTATTAATTAGCTTGTATTAAGTTGTATAATACAACATCAATCCATAACAGTCAATATTATATTATATAATTTATATTATACTTGTATAATGAAGACAAAATGCAAAGTTTATAGTTCTGGATATTCAAGAAAAATGATAAACAGTTAGCAGAAATCATAAATCATTTTCAAGGAACTGTCTAAAATGGGTTCAAACTTCAAACATAAAAGAAAGCTGTAAAACAAACCTAGCTCCTAACGCAATTGAGTCTAAAAAATTATGTACCGGATTACAGTCCAGTCAATATAAAGTATAAAGTATAAACAGTTTACTTGTAATTTTGTAAGTAAAGAATATAATCAAGAATCATATGAGTTATAACGACATTAGCTGAAAGCCTGAAACATAAATCAGATTTTTCACAAAATAGAAATCAGACTTCGCATGTCAAATATTTTAGAAAGCTTTACATTACCAAATTAAATGTTTAATATCATAAAATGACATGTCTATTTCACAGGAAAACTGAAAATTATGAACTGACGGTAATGAGTAACATGCAGACTGTAAATAGACAAATAAGCAGACTGTAATCAAATGAGTAACAAATTACAAACAGAGTTACAGATTATATAATGAAACAGAATCTATATAAACATTGTTACGTTAAAATTATCAGTCAGTATAGATTATAGACAAATAAACAGGCTGTAATCAAATGAGTTACAGACACAGTTGCAGAACATTTAATGGAACAGAACCAGTATAAACATTATTACATTAAAAAGTCTACTGCATAATAGATAAACAGTCACACCCCGAAAAAGGTGCACCAGAACAGTCTCCGGTGCCCATTTAATCTTTATTAAGTAGCCTTTAAGAGCCCTGCTGAGAGACTCTGGGACTTCTATGGAGTAGGCGCAGGCTGGGCTAGACTCGCCTAGTCCATAATAGGTGTGTGATTTGCCTAAGTGCTTGGACTTAGCCACTTAGGTGATGCAGGTGGAGTAGCGACTAAGCATGTGCCCCTAGGCGACGCCTCAACAACATAGATTTTTATTGCTAGCTGTTGATTAAATGTATGGTTTGTAAACCTGGCTGCTTTGACATATGCTAATAATTCAAGTTTCAGTTTGTAATTTTAGGTGCTGTCCCATTTCCCAAGGATGTTCCTCATTTAAAACAATTGGGCGTTCAAGGGGTCATTACACTCAATGAGCCTTATGAAATGTTGGTCCCTACTTCTTTATATCAAGTGAGTGAAATTTATTTGTCTATCGTCATCTTTGCTCTTGTATTTGCATAAGTTGCAGGACATGATTGACCTTCTCATTTGTTGATTGTTGCATCCATTAGGATTTTTACTGTTTCTGTGAGTTGCATCCATTAGGATTCTTACTGTTTTTGTGAGCCTTGAGAAAAATTGTTCACATTATAGATTCAATGGACTGGTCTGGTTGATGCTTTTGTACAACTTTCTAGGTAGAATTTAAGTGGCTACAATTATTTGCAATAACCATTTAGCATCACAGAGCAACTTCTTCAATGGAAATTTTCATCCAAAAATTATTATATTGTTTCAATATGGAAATTTTATATACTCTCCTATTTTTGTGTTTAAATCTTTTTCATGCCCATTGTATAAATTTCTGGTGTTATATCAAGTATCAACAGTATTTTCTCTTTACTTTTTAAGACATGGTTTTCAGTTTTGACCTGCTAACTTAGATTCTGAGTACCATATCATGTATTAAGCTACTTCTCTCAGCTATGCTATTCTTCGCCAGATGAACATGCATCCAACCTGAACTTATGTGTTTTCTTCCTTCTTTCCATGTTCTAAGAGATATTTGTTTTCAGGTCATCCAGCTATGCTTAATCTGGCAAAATAACTTATGTCTTAAAGTCAGCAAATTTTTAGGATAAGCTATAGGTCTCAAGGGTCTCTATTCAGATTTACTCATATGGATGATGCAACACTAATCTTGCCTCAAAGCTTTGAACTCGGGTTGTATCTTATGTTGTACCAGACTACCAGTAGTGAATCTCAAAAAATATTTTGGAGTAATCAAGCTTTGGGGGTCATATTTAGTTATTTCCATAGTGAGCTCCTATTAAGATGATAAGTTTTTGGTACATTATGGGTGCATCGGCAATGTATGTTTTGATATTAAGAGTATAAGACTATTCCAACCCCTGAGAAGTGATACATGGACTACCATCACCTTCCCTTCTTATTGCTTATTTTCTTTGAATAGCAATCAGGGGTTAGGCAGCCTCCTTAGTTATGCCCGAAGCTGTGCCCTGGACGTCAAAAATGTCACATCCTTCAACTTGAAAATTTTTTAGGTCTGCCCTCTAGCCAGGTTGAGAGAGCTCACCCTTGGCTTCTTGATGTTTTTATGCTTGGTTGCAATAGTTTTCTATTCTACATACAGCTCTTCTGTTTCTGAATAATCATGCTATATATAGCTTGCCAAATGTTAAATAACACATACAGCCAAGACATAATCATGCTGCAGATAACTTGTTTAATGTTAAATAACGTACATAGATGTCTGCTATCACAGACATGCACATGGATAATTGTCATATTTGCCCAGTATCTTTTTTTTTCTTTGAAATAGTGTGTTTTGTCTAATTAATTGCATGTACTTCAAATTTCAGATTCATGGCATTGACCATCTAATGATTCCCACAAGAGATTATTTGTTTGCCCCATCTTTTGTGGACATATGCCAAGCTGTGGACTTCATTCATAGTATGTAATTGTTCTGCTAGCTAAAATTTTGGTTGGTCATACTTGTGCACCAATGAAAGTGCAGCATTGATACAATACCAGGTTCCTTCATGTCATTTAGGAAAAAGAACCATGCATTTTTGCTTTCACCTTGTATTAATTCGAATGGTCTATTTTGGAAAAGGTACATGCACCTGTCTATTATATGTATTATATATATACAAATTCAAAGCAGGTCGGCTACCTCCGTGACCAGATGTTTTTTTCTTTTTCATTTTGTCGCTAAAAACTGTTGCGAAATGTGCATTCCGTCACTAAAAACTGTGACCGAGCAAGTGCCATCGCCAATGTACATTTTGTGATGGTTTTTGGCGAACAAATTAAAAAAGAAAAAACCTATCCAGCCACAGAGCTAGCCGGCTGTTTTTACTTCCGGTGTCTAACCTTATAGATAGATGTAAAACATATGAAAATATGAGAAATAAAAAAATATCATAATTCAGTGCGTACACTGGCTTTGCGAACCAATAAGCTAAGATCATTCTTTTTTTAAACCTTATGAAACATTGAATTTGCATGTTTTTTTTTGTTTCTGAGTATTATAGTTTTTTTAATGTTTTGCATTCATATATACGGTTGGATATATGGAAAACGGCACTCTGAATGCTTGAGATCCAGGAGGCAAGAATTTTTTTCTTTCCTAGAAAATCTTGATGGTTTTGAATGCCTTTCTTTTGGTCTAGAAAAGAATGAAACAGCATTCTAGTTAGCTTTGTGTTGTATGATACCAACAGAAAATGGTTTTTACGGAGAAAACATTGTTTCTTTTTTGGCCATCTCCATCATCGTTCAGATCCTTTTTAGAGTTGGTATTTTACCATTGTACAAACTTGTGAGGTACCCGGTATGCTAGTCAGCTGTGCCGCGAGACTGGGAACGTTCTATGTCACTCGGGTCTTTGTTGGACACAAACTGTTTTTTATGTTTTTACCAAGTTATTTGTTTTTCGGGCCAGTATCGTAGTACTTGACTTTTGTTTTTGCGAATTGTTAAGTTAATTATTCTACTGGTCCTTTTTCCACCCAGAAAATGCTTCTCGTGGAAAAACAACATATGTACACTGTAAAGCTGGTCGAGGGAGAAGCACCACCATCGTTCTCTGTTACCTGGTCTGTGACGTGAAGCTTTATTTTCCAGTTATACAAAGAAACTAAATGGCATTAAGGATGGGTTTCTTCTTGGTGCTTGACCATCCATACTTCTGCAGGTTCAACACAAGCACATGACTCCTATAGAAGCTTATCATTATGTGCGGTCAAGCAGGCCTCGGGTGCTTTTAGCTGCTTGCCAGTGGCAGGTACTGATTTCAACCATCTTCAGGGGAACGAGTTTGAAATCATTTCCATCAGCACTTTGCTAAAATTTTTGCTAAAATTGTTAACCTCAAGTGGTAGCACTTGATCGATGGTATAGATCTCATGCCCTCCATTGTTTGTGACGGTTCCTCTCATTCGTTATGCCCTACGGCAGGCTGTTCAAAAATATTACAGGATAAAGGTGATGGAGAAGAGAAATGCCAAAGACGACAAGCCAACGTTTGCTTCAGCAAATCTGCTCCAAGTCGCACCAAAATTTCCGGCCAGCAGGGCCATCATGGTGGATGATGGCTCGATTGTCATGATCACAGAATCTGACCTCGATGGTTACACTGATGGCAGTGGAAGTACTGCAGGAATAATCGGCAATGACTTATTAGCTGATGCCAGCTTTGTCTGTAAGGTGCAGTTTGCTGGTCAGGCAGCACTGGCAAGACTCTCCTGCATTTGGCTGCGGTGTCATGCAGGCGGAGATGCAAAGTCAGGGGCTTCCAGGAAGGCGGGGTTGACACGGGCAAGTATCAAGAGCATGGAAGGCAGTTGCTCCGGCGGCGGTGCTGCTGCTGAGCAGCTGGGTGGGATTGGTGTGGATATTCCTGTCTATTGAGGGGTCCT
The DNA here is from genome assembly GCA_011799765.1 of Nymphaea thermarum. NCBI lineage: Eukaryota > Viridiplantae > Streptophyta > Magnoliopsida > Nymphaeales > Nymphaeaceae > Nymphaea > Nymphaea thermarum. The sequence goes on along the minus strand of JAANDH010000133.1, from coordinate 39,282 downwards.
GCTCCAAAACGAATGGTTGAATGACTGGGGGAGGTCAAACAAATGGGGGGTTTGGCTATTCTTCTGTTTAATCTGTGTTAGGGTTTCGGCAAGTCTATCAAAAGGGTTTATTATTGTCTGTAATATTTCCTTTTTCTTTTTGGGTATTTGAAGGATAGGAAGAAGTATCGTACATGTATATCTATGTTTGATTTTATTTTTGACATTTGGCAAGTGTTGTAAAGAAAAGATGTAAAGAAAAATGCTCGCCGTTTTCTATTCTGTGTAGAAATTATAGGAACAATTTTCAACCGTTCCGATAAACATGGTGATGGTATCCTGTTAAAAGTCAAAAGAGATGGCGAAGGATATTGGTGGCCCTCAGCTTCCACTTTATTGGTGAAAGAGAAGACATGATTGCTCTACTAGGACCAGAATGTAGTTTATCTAACTAGATTAGCAGATAAAAGGTTCTACCTCGTCTTTTCACCTTAAAATCAAATTGTACGTGATTTCCCTCATATTCCACTTTCTTTGTTGCTGTAGTTGTTAATTTTAACATCAAAGTCTTAGTTATAAGTAACAAAAAAACATTAGATGATCTAAATATTAAACAGTGGAAAATAGGTCGGTTGATGATTACACTATCTTCCAACTCAAAGGAACATATAGCGTGCTTTTTCCCTTCATAGCTTGTTAGGTTTTTGACGTGAACATCATTCAAAAGAAATGTTCGAATGTTCTCTGAGATTTGAGGGAGTTTTGCAGGTTCATGACTGATGGCTCCATTTTGACTTCCTAATTAGAAAAAAAAAAAAGTTACAGTTTGTTTGCATTATGAGTGATTGAACTTAGAAGATACCCACTACGAAAAGGCCATCTACAAGGTGGTTCACAGTATCACCTACAGGGGACCTTGTCAAGGATGCGACTTTTCCATGTTGATATGGTTTAAGGGTTGATTCAAATTGTATTTCAGAATGTTGCTCCAATGCACCAGCGACTTTCTCTGATGGTCAGAACAAAAAATCATCTCCCTATATATCATGTGTGTGGTCACTTCCGCCTATGAATGTTGCTGAACTAAGGACCATGACAATGGCGAATAATGACTTAGGACTTCATTGACCCACGAACATAGCAAATTCAATTTTTCCAAACACGACTCTTAGTTTCCTTGCTACACTTTGTTTCACAGAATTTGCCATGATTGACGTCTCTTGAGATCGTTTGATTGATGGACAAGAGGGACACGACGTCCTCCACCATACCACCTCCCTGTCCCAGACTCCCAGCAATCAGGGGCACTCTCTGTCCATTGACGGCACTGCCAGGTATGGCCTCTCAAGCTCTCTCACCTACGGAAAGCGTTACTGTTGTTTTCTTCTATGAGCTCTGCTCTTTTTAATTGGTTTGTTTGGGACATATCGGTGGTTTGGACAGGTTTCTTCCATTTGACAGCTGATAATTGTCATGAAAAACAGTCTACCCCCTTCCTCAAAGATGGAAGGTTGGTGAATTACATAAAATGACATATATGACTCTGATGTGAACCATATGCTGATGTCACTCAAGTTTGTGTGTATATCATCAATAAATTTACTTTTGAAGGCTGCATTTGTTACTATTTTAAAATAAAAATGCAGGTAAAAAATCTCTGGTAGTTATTCACTTTTTTTAATGCTCTAAAAGTTTTCATATTTTTTAACATCATTGTTAGAAAGCAAAGAGGCTGCCCATATGTTTGATGAAGGGGCAAACTTGCAAAATGAATTATTTGCACCTAAATCTCTAAGTATTTGCATACGCTTATTTCATTGTTGATAATTATAAAGGGTCACTCAGATTGGGCTTGTCATGAGGAAGGATTATTATAATGGTGTATTTGGCCTCGACTAGCTGACTTCATAAGAGGTGTTAGAGACCCAGGCGTAGCCTACTACGAGGGGCTAGGGCTCAAGGGCCTCCATAGTCCGGACCTTCTGATTGCCGTGCTGCTGCCCGCCTACCGTCATCTTCACCTCGAGCAATCGCACCTTCACGCCCCGCACTGGTTGACAAGCAGAAGGATTACTGCGTCTACAGGCAGTGAAAGGAATAGGTGACTCTCTCTCTCTCTCTCTCTCGCGTTTCTATACGACTAGGGAAGGGGCTCGAAAGTTGACATCTGCGAAGCTTTGTATTGTTGCTATTCCGTCGTTTCTACGTGACCAGAGAAGGAGATTGAGACTTTATGCCCGGAAAGCTTTGTAAGGTAGCCGTTCTCGTTTCTACCTGACTGGAGAAGATTTTGAAAGTTGATGCCTCCCAAGCTCCGTATGTTTGTTGTGTCCTTTGAGGAAGTTTTCTCTTCGGTGCTCTTCAGCTGCAGATGTTGAGGCCAAATAAAATTCTTGGTGGAATTGAAGTTGTTCACAGAATCACAGCGGCTTTTTGTGGATGTTGGTCTTTCCAAGTTTGATTGTTCAAGGAGCTTCGTGTTGCGTTACCTGCAACCCGCTAGCTTTTCTCTTGCTTTGGGTCTCTAGTTTTCATTTGGCGTCCTACTATGTCATTATGATTATTGTTTTCGATTGTGGTACCAACAAATCAATGTTTATATAAGCGCGTTCTGTAACGATTATACGTCTGAAACAAGTTTTCTTGTGGGCTCACTTTGTAGATTAAGGCATTAGTTTAAGCGTGTAATATTTATAAAAAAATTGGTTTTTTAAAAACTTGATCGTCTCTTTTAATGGCAAAAATGTATTTTTAGATAGGAAAAGAGGGCTTTGCATTTGCTTAAAAACTTAAAATCGATCCTCTCCTTCGTCTCCTTCTCGTTCTCATTCGACTGAAGAGGGGACGCCGGACGGACGATCGGTGAGAGGGGTCGACGGGAGTCGCCGGAGGCTGACGGGAATCGCCATCCTCTCCTTGGTCTCCTTCTCGTTCTCATTCGACTGAAGAGGGGAGTCGCCGGACGGACGAGCGGTGAGAGGGCTCTTTTTTACAGTTTAGACTTTACACTTTACTTTTATTATGTTATTTCTTGGTTAGTCGAGCATCAATGGTGTTGGGAATGACTTCATTTATTAATCAGGTTGGGTCGACGCCCGACGGTTTATTAGGCCTCGGGCTTTTTATTGTACTTAGAATACTTTCTGGCCCATCTCCGCTTACTGTTGTTCCTTCAATTTCTTGCTGATTAAGTTTGGAATCTATTTACGACAACTGTAAATTCTGCAACTGTGGCATGAAACAGTCTGCATCAAAATCAAAGCACTCAAACTCTGACTGCTCAGGGACATAAAAAAAATTCATCAGCTGCATCATTCAATTGAACAAAAGTGCCAGCCAGACATGCTGGTTTCACATATGCCTCTTCCTGTGATTTTTCTGCCTACAAATCCTCACTTTCCACAGTCTGAATTGTTGAAGATTGCAGTTCAATTTTGTCCACCTGTTCAGATTCCGAGAGTGGCAATGAAGGCAAATAAACTCGTTAGTTATGTATTTGCCAGACTGTTAGTTTTCATTATCTAATTTTAATTTGTTGCTTATCTAGTCATTTTTCAACGTTTTTTTTTCTCATTTACTTTATTTTTATATAATTATCAGGATTTTGTATTTATTTTTTAAATAAATAAAAAAATTGCAGTCTGTGAAGTAATTTTTGTTGTTGGATGAAAATTGGTTTCATTTTTGGGCATGTCTTTGTGAGTTAGACGGAAGACAAGTGACAAATGGTGATGGAAGATTTATTCTCCTTTCATTAGAAAACATGGTTAAACTTTTGCATTTTCAATGGCTTAGACAAGTGAAGCAAGAAATGGGTATGAAGCGACATGCTAGTGAAGATGAAGAGGAACTCAGTGAAAGTGAAGGTGGTTTCTCTGAATATGATGATGAGTTGGATTCGGAGAACGAGCTGGTATGTTATGCATTTTCTTTTTATTGCGTAAGTTGATTATTTTAATCTGTGATCTAGTACTGCTATAGCTAGTCACTGTTCCCTTTAATTTTCTTACCTAAGTCGCTCGTGGTAAATGTGATTCCTTCATGCAGAAATTGGGAAATGATGACCAACAAAATGAAGTGCACAAAGAAGATGAGATGGAAGAACTGGAGAAAGAGTACTCCAACCTTCGTAGCCAGGAGGAGTATGTTCATCTTCCATCATACAACTCTTATCACCATCATGTCTACATTAGCAAAAATTAACCTAGAGTCGTGAATATAAAATTGCAACCTGTTAAACAGTCGTCCGTTTCATATGTGTAATTTTTGGTTGACTGACAAAATATATACTATGTGTCTCAAAGAAAATAGTTAAATACGACTGGAAGATCCTGCAAGTTCCATTAATCTCCATCTTGTTCATGCTTCCTTCTTGACATTTCACCAAATACAGGTTAACTTTCATAGTAATGCCGTGGAAGTCGTTGGTTACCAGTTTCTTTTCTTAGGTACAGAGATTGTCCTCATCAGAGGATATTTTGATTTAGTATATCTTGGTTTGTTACTGAATAATTAGTGCGTATTCAGTTGGGATTCCTTCAATTGTTTGACAATCTTTTGGTTTGTGTTTCATTTTCTCGGCTTGCAGTGAAATTTCACATTTGCATATTGCTGGAGATATGTGGGTTCAAACTTGTGGCGGTTTGGGGCTCTTTTTCTCTTGAAGCTTAATGTATATATGTTTCAGAACAGCCATGTCTTACTATATTATCTGTCTTTTGGATATGTAGCATCCATGCCCTTAACATGACCTTTTTGGCATTTTCAGTTAAAGGTCTCCATATCCTAGTCTAGTTGCTGTAGCCACTGAAGTCCTTATTATTGCAGTATTAATCTTGATACTTCTCATTCATGTGATGTTGTCAGCCTTTGTGCTAATCTAATATGAGCTTTAGCAGCTCAAGCCTTAATGTGTTCCCCTTACGTTTGCCATATTTTTGTTATTTCTTTTTTTAACACAGAGACCTCTTAAAGAATTTGAAGCGCAACAAAGATGACGACATTCAGAAAGGACAAGCTGTAAAAAATCAGAAGGTATTTCATTACAATTGAAAGCTTGTAACAAAGGCTCGTAATACGAATATGTTGTTGTCTTGGTTCTTTCCTTTTTCCTGATCTCTTGTCATAATTTTTTGTGTATAGTTGGGGTTTCCATTATTTGTCCTGAATTTTTGGTACTATTACTTGCTTTCAAGAAGTTCATACTTATTTTTGCTTCTTCTTTCTAAGGCCCTTTGGGATAGGATGTTGGAGATTAGGATTTTGCTGCAAAAGGTATTCTCAAGTTCAAATAAATTACCACAGGTATATTCATTGTGATTTACAAATTATTTGTTTATTTGGTTGATTTTTTTCCTAAACACACATGCACACATACACACACACACACACACACACATATATATATACACACACACACAACAAATATAACAATTAACAGCTGAAAGCTATGATTCTATCAATGATTAAAATAAAAACAAATTGTATGTTGTTGCACTCGCACCTGCACCCAAGTCATGTTGAGTTGGGTGGGTGACTGTTTTGAAGAACTTGTGTTACTTAGGTGTTTGGCTCTGACTTTTGGATGGTGATAGGAACCCTGGAGGTCCTCTTTCTCCAGTGCAGATGGAACAATTGATCAGGCTTATACCGATCTTGTAGCATCAACCAAACTGACACTAGATAGTTGTGTGAAACTCCAGGAGGTTTGTTTCCTTTAATGCAACAACTTGAATGTTAAGTATGAGCCACACAAATATTTTAACACTTTTGTTTTTAACAAGCTTTTACCCTTTTATGTGGTTCAGGCTTTAATTGAGAATAGTGCAGCAGTCAACCAAGTCTCTAAAAATGGTACTTTCTTACTTTACAAGCAGTCCATGTTTCCAAATGCATGCCTGTACATCTAAGTTGCTTGTTGTATACTGGTACTTCACATTATTAGTCAATGTTGAACTCAAAAGGTTAGTGCACTTTTTTGGGGAATCAAGGTCATGATAAGTTGGTCATAGCATGTTGGTCTACTTGATCTCTGGCCATGTTAAAACATGCTTTATTAGCCCAACTCTTTTTCCCCTTCCCACCTATGCACGTTACTGCATGGGACACGTTAGAAGTCACATCGACATAATCTCTCTTTTAAGTTCTTTTAGAGATGAATTTGCATCATCGACAAGCATATCCTGTTTTGAATACTAATTACTATGTATAAAATAATTTCTTTGCAATGAATTTAATTGCACAAAAGCAACAGACCTTGATGGGTTGTCCTTTGCTGCTTGTGACACAGAGGTAACATAAACAACAGAGGGATGGGAATGCTGTTATTGTTTTCAATTCTACAACCTTGCGACTTTTCGTTCCTTTATGAGAACATAGCCGTGTCTTTTTTTTTTTTATGCTTCTCATGCATGGTGTTGGTTGTTCCTATCTATACTTGTGATACACTCCATTGGTTACTTTAGTTTACTAAGTTGTAGCTCGAGCCCCTATCTCGAAGTAGAAAGAGAAGATCCTTTTTCATCCATATATACTCTCTACAATAGGACCTATATTCTACTATCATGTTCCTGTGTGATTTTGCTATGTTTCAATCTGGCTTAATGCTGTTACTCTCTCAGACCATTTCTGCTCTTGTAGTTAAATTAGTTTCCTCCATATCTTGGTTTCAGAAGATCACTATTTTCAATTTCTTCAAGTAATCCTGTTTTGATTCCTCTAGTTGATTTCACTAGCATGGATGTTCTACTGATTGTTTTGCGCTTTTCTATGAAGACAACAAAGGAAACTCCAATGAGTCTTCAAATACGTTGAATTGTTCTCGTCCAGAAAATGATGATGATTGGTTGCAAGTACAGACATTGAACTCTAGGTATCCTGATCTGCCAGAATGTGCTTGCTTCATGTCACTAATTTTTCATTGTTGGTTCTATTTTGGGTTATCACAGTTGGTTAGTTTCTTTGATTTTTCTAATCTAGCTCGTTTGCATTGCTATTTCCTTGATGATCCTGTGCTTACTATTTTTTTTGTTCTGCTGTTGCTACTTTCACTGTCATTGTTTCTGTCATGAATTTTCATCTTGTACTATTTCACTATTTTGACTAGTGAATCCTAATCAGCAGATGGAAAAATTCTCCAGATTGCCTATCTGCGTACTCTTTGAACCAGTGTCACAGATATCGCAATGTTCAAAAGTCTTGCGATATTTATGAGAAAATCACATAAAGTGAAAAAATAGGAAAAAGTCACAAGATGTTGAAAATCTCACCAAAATGAAGATCTTGCAATTTTATTGCACAATTTTTTCGTGGTTTTCTTCAGAGATTTATTTTTTTAGAAAATTTCCAAGTTTTTATTGTTTTTTTAATTTTTTAAAAAACGTTGAAATTTTCTTGAGATTGTTCCAAGAGGAGCAAGTTTGCCAAAAGATACCTGAGAGAAAACTTGCCGATACTCTCCTGAAAACGATATTGTGAAAAATCTTTTAACTACATTTATCATGTGTACGATTATTTCCACCTGCAGAATTGCACCATTTAGAGACAGTTCAATAGACAAATGGCAAAGAAAGACACAAATGACAACTGGTGCAGCTGCTTTCAAGAGCAAACTGCGTGCTTTCAATCAGGTCGATGCCATTTTAGGATGCAAATATTTAGTTCTCACAATGATTAAGTTTCAGTTTCATTTTTAATCTTTTCTTCCCTTGAATATAGAGCATAAGCCAACAGGTAGCAACAAACATGAGGGATCCAAGTAGAATGATCAAGAGGATGCAGTTGAGGAGATCTTTGACTAGTGTTATTGGGAATGTAAGTTTTCTTCTGTCATTAATAATTTTGAGAAGGGTAGGTTTATGTTTTATATGCCATTGTAGTTGTGTTAACTTGTTTTGCTGGTTTCCCTGCAGGTTCCAGATTTGGAAGAGGTACTAACCCTCAAGTTGTCTAATCAAGTGGGGCTATGTAGATCATAGATCTAGCAGTCCTTTTGCCTACTTCTGCCCTCTCCAAATTTGAAGAACTTAATTACTTATTTTTCCTACATGGATGACCTGAGCTTTGAATTTCTTTTTATTGGCCTCTAGGATTCCAGTGCGGATGGTGATCCTGAATTACTGGACGATTCAGAATTTTACCAGCAGTTACTTAAAGAGTTTCTGGAGTCATTTCATCCTGATTCAACAGGTAATTTTCACCTACTACGTTTAGACTTTAGACATGTTATGTTGCAGGCCGTATTCTCATTGAGTGGACCTTGTGTGTCATCCTCAAGAAATCACCTTGCATAGTTGTTTCTTGGACCTTAAAGATGAAAATCATTGTTCCACACTTGCTACAGCAACCAAGATTTGGACAGATCAAGGGATTTTCCATAGGCCATAGCCATTGGATTGTTTCTCATGGTGGGGCTGTATTGGCAAGCATTGTGCATGTTATATACTGTATAGTCTTGGATGCTAACAAAGGAATAAATTTGTAAATTAAGAAGGAATGCTTTCCATGTCAAGTAGTTGTTAGAGATTGTGTTGAAGAAAGAGTGGATGAAAAAGAGATGTAACCCAGCACGTTGTCCTGGTTATTTCACTTTGAGATGGGACCATAAAATTCTCTGTAACTAATGGGAGATTATTTTCTGTGAAAATTAAGTTGAGATATCCAACACCTGTAGGATAGTGATTCCGATCAATGGTGCCTACAGAAATCAAACTTTTCCTTATGACCTTTCATTTGCAACTCAGAGATTGTTCAAAGCAACATCCTCTATCTTCTTTTTTTGTGACAACTCCATATACATACTAAATCAAGTAGGGAAATGATTGAGCAGAGAATGTTCTTATATTACAAAAGACGCGGACAAAGAAAAAGAAGAGTGTTGATAGACGAGCATCAAAGAGTCGCAAGATAAGGTATGTCTATCCTTGCCATATTCACTCCTTTCAGAAAATTTAGCCTATGAAATCTTTCTTGGAACTGTTGAAGAAAAGAAGACCTGTTCTGCAGATATAATGTGCACGATAAGATTGTGAATTTTATGGCCCCAGAGCCTCTGAACCTGCCACCCATGGCCAATAAGTTGTTCGAAAACTTGTTTGGCCTAAGAACCATGAAGTCCACCTGACTTGCTCCCTGTGCTCATGGGTTGCTCATTCAAATGGAGGTATCCGTCCACCTTTGCAACTGTGCTCCAGGTGTTCAAATTGATGTATAAGCAAGCAGATGCATCTCTTGTTTCTTTCTGTTGGATTCGTTTCTACTGTCCCTTTATATGTTTATAGTTCTTTTGTATGAATAGCCGGTGTTATTACTTTTATTTTCCTTCAATTGATATATTCTTCTTTTTTCATTCAATAGCTTATCCTTTACAACATGCCAGTGGGAAATTTAGTGCTAGCTGTGACAGATAGCGTGTGATCAGCTTGCTGGAGCATCCTGGTGAACCAGTTGCTGGCAGTCTTCTGTTGCTCTATCATGCCTTGCTGCTGTTCAGTAGATTGCTGTAAATGCTTATGCATATAGACATATAGATGTCTACAAGTCATTCTTTTATGTTTTTCAGTATATGTAACATGCCTGGCATGTAAAATTTAAGTAACATTCATATGCTGCTTTATGATTCTTAACACTTATACGAGTTAAGCAGAACCTCTGCACGAGAAAGTCTGAGTTGGATCGTGAATGGTCAAGCGTCAAATTCCCCTCATTTGATCCAACCCATCTACATGCGTGCCAGTTTCTACCTTAAATAGAAAAACGGCGACTAAAACTTGATACTAAACCCTTATGGGAGTGGCAGTGAGGTTAAAAAAAAAAAACCTTACTGGTTCATTGATACCCTTGGATCTGAACTAGTCTCCATTTCCTTTTATGTGGGATTTAAAGGATAAATAAATATCGGATTGCTCTACTATGTAAAAATAAAGATTTGAAATCCTCATTATGTGCCAAAAAATTCAAATTCGGGTTCTAACCTCAAATCCTCGATCTTCGGTGATGCCATATCGTCTCGAGTTTCAGAATCAAGGTAATCAAATGCCCCCTTTACAAGTTTTCTCCTGCTCAAACCCTGCTAAGTGCAAAGCCACGGGAATACCAAACTGCTATAGCACAGCAGTTACAGCAAACAGGACCAAAAAGAATTAGCAAAGGAGCTCGAAAAACAAAATAAATTACTCCCGCTATAAGCCCAAACCGGGCCAAAACAAGACCTCATGATCAAGCGTCAGCTGTGTCCAGTTTTGCCATGAGTTGGCCCGGACCAGCTTGAGCTTCTTCTCCCCTTCCTCCCAATGAAACCCCATGAACGCGGCCATGCACATCTTCCATGTGCTCTCAATGAGATCCTGTCTGTCATGACTCTCAGTTACGGACATGGGGGAGCAAAAATTGGTTATGGATGATAATTTTAGTAGAGCTGAATCCAAACATGTGATGCTCAAACTCTTCTAAATGGCATCTCAAGAAAACTAGATCCCAGTTTTACCATATCACCTGAAAGAGCAGTGCGTAGGAATATGATAAAAAAGGAGTATTTGAATTGGATCCAGTCCATAGATAATGTTTGCTTTTTCAGAATCAAGTTGGTGTTTGATAGCTTCTGAGCTTCTTCATAAAAAGGTGTGTTTTGACTCTTTTGAGAGATTTTCTGTTTAAACAAACTGAGGATTTCAATAACATGCTACATGTTAGAAACCATGAATTTAAGGTCAGATAAGAGGGAGGGTGGTGGTCTGATCTTAAATCCAAGTATCTAAGATCCCATGATCTCAAATCACCGTGGATCTCAGATCTGCAGTGAAACAATTCAACAAACACAACTTCAGAATATTGGAATGAGGATTCCAGAATTTTGAGTCTGAAATGGTTGGAACTGGAAACACGATGCCATCTTCTAAAATGGTTTCATGTTTGTTTTAGGTTGATTAAAGTACCTGGAACCATATTCCATTGTTTGATGGGCGTAGCTGGAAAAATTTTTGGGTGTTTAGAATGTGAACTCTAGTAGAGAAATACGTCCGATTACTGATCTGCGTCGTACCCGGTTTTTTTGGTTCAGTACAAGCATCAGAGTCTACTAGGATCCGAATCTAATGCACTTAAAAATCGGACTCGAATTCACGACGCCGCAATTTTTACATTGGACACTTAAACTGAACTCGGATCTGATTGAGTCGCATTTGGTAAAACCCAGACCCGACCCGGAGCCAGGAACTCTCTCTTTGGCCCCTTGCCGCCTTGCGTTTCCAACCAATGTTTCTCCGCCCAGCATAGGTATTTTTGCTCTGTTTGTCCGATCTGAGGGTAATAGAGACATTTGTTCACTTATAACTCCCGCCAAACTGAACCGCCTAAATCGCCATTTCTGAAAATCGCCGAAGAAAGCCTAGATGTTCCCAGTTCGACGCCGAAGGAGTTTCCCGGTGGTAGGGAGTCGGAGATCGTCTCCCATTGTCTCCGGCTTCTTGTGGATTGAAGATAGGATTTTCTTCATTCTTTTCTGTGTACGATCTCCAGAAACTTTTAGTGTTTCCGTTTTTTCTTGGATGATCGTGTGGAGCATTTTTCTTCTGGTTTCTTCTTCTTCCTCCTGCACCTCATTCGTCTTGGGCTTGATGGTTTCGGGTTTGGAGGATCAACTGAGGACGGTCAGAGGTTACGCTTGAACGAGGCTCTGACGCGTCCCTTCACTTGCCATCTTTCCTATTTGATCGGAAGGAAGTCACAAATAATCAGTGCGAAATCGCCCTTTCGCGACTAAATTCAGGAGGTATGGGACCGGATTTCTCTCTTTCCCCTTTAAACAGCAAGAGAATACCGCAATGATTGTCTGGTTTGAAATTGTATTTCTTCGTTCCCTTTTTGGGCAGAAAGATTTCAAGTTTTACGTATTCTGACGTCTTCTCTGTCTCGTCTTGTTATTTTTTGTGGAATAATCATGGACTATGCTTTTTGGAAATTATTACTAATGCGACTTCCTATATGTTCTGGAAAGGAATTGCCAGAGCCTCATCTCCTTCGGCTATTGTTGTCTCGGCCATCCTCTTGGGGTGCAAGGCGAAACGTGAGAAAGAAGGTAAAGAATGGTTTTCCTTTTGTACTTTCTTGTTTAAGAGTTCTATAATCTGATCGCGCAGGTGCATTTCTTCGTTCTTTTCCGGGAATTTTTCTTGCGTATACGGGCTCTTGTGTTTATGAATATCTGAAAGCACGATTATTGGACTTTCAAGAAGCCTAAGATGCGAAAGCTGGAAGCAAGCACCTTTTCTCCGCCTTAAGTGAAAGGGTTTTTTTTTTTTTTTTTTTTTTTTTCAACGAGTCTGCTTAGCTTGTGGTGGTCGAAGTAGCTGGCAGCTGTTTCAGCAATAGAGGTTCTGGTTCAGAAGGATCCCTGTCGCTCTTGATTCCGATGGTTGATGTCTTTGATATTTTTATGGATGTCTATCTTGGTCTGAGATGGACTTGTGCTTTCATCGACATAATTGGCTTAGGTGCGTTGCCATCCATGCTGTTGGAAGCCCATTACTGGAGGAACTTGCTAGACATTCTTACATGGTTTGTTGACATTTCAGAAGAAACGAATGGCTGGTTTGAGTGCCACTTCTCCTTTCAGGGGTTCTTTTCTTTTGACTGTACATATCATTTAGAGGCGCTTGTGGATAAAAGGATTCTTGAGACCATATCCTGAGGTTATAATTGAAGTATTAGTATTGACTGGATAACTTAGATCTGGGTGAGGCAGTAAGACAAACCTGAAAAAGTGTCTACACTCTACAGTATAGGGCTAAAAAGATCTATGCATGGGAACTCTTCTTCTTCAAAATTGCGTTTGCATGATCATGATATTCTCGTCTCTTATGGTAATTGTGTTATTGCAAGTTATTATCTTCAATAAATCGGTAACAACCATTGGGTTTTACAACCCAGGATGGGTGGGTATGTCTCTCGACCTAACTGCAATTTATCCATGTAATACATTGAAAAAGTTCTTAAGGAGTCTCTAGATGGCACTCAAAAAATTGGTTTTCGCAAAACCAATTTTTAAAAAATCGGATTTAAAAAACTGGTCTTTATGTTTAGGTAATAGAACCAAAACACTTTATTTTAAATGAACTGTGGTGCCAGGTAATTCACTCCCATTACCAATTTTTTTTGCGAAAAATGAGTTTTGGCAAAACCCTTTTTTATCCAAAGATTCCAAACACACCTGAAGTGGTGTTTTGGAAGGAAAACCATTTTTGACCTCCAAAAATTGGTTTTGGGGTGCCATCCAGATGGCCCTAATAGGTTCTTTTTTTTTTTCCTCCATGTGTAGGAGAATGGGGAACTAATCTGTTGATAGTTGTTTATATCATGATTGCTTTAACTACTAAAATGGACAGAGCATTTGTAGAATCTTACTTGGCAACAATTAAGTGCAATGATTGGTAGCATGATATCAGCCTATAATAGGAGAATTATAAATTATAAGAAGTTTGTAACTCAGACTGAAAATACTAATTGGAAAATTACTACTCACAAGAAAGTCAGAGATACTGAAGATTGCAATATGTAGGTCTTGGTGTTTTTACCAGCCTTGCTTTCCATGAAATAGGTCTACCTGCCAGCAATTGGGTGAAACTTCGACTTAGTTGACTGTTTCTTACTAAGCAGTTACCTCATTTGACTTCTTGTTCACTAAAACATTCTACTAATTGAGGGAAGCAAGTTTTTTGTTTTAGTTTCCTTTTGATTTGCATTAGTTTGTGCATTTTGATTGTCGCCCTTGTTAAGCTGAAATCTGAGACCTGTTCGTCTATTAGAATGTTTGGTGTGCTTTATCATGGTTTCTGCAGATTTTTTTATTTTTTTCCTATTTAATCATTCCCCATCTATCCATTGTCAAAGAGTAAGCAAATGGCCATTACGATTGGAATTTTCCTATGGTAACCCAGCAGTTGTCAGCTTAGTTCTTGCTTATTTCGTTGTGAACAAGCAGAACCATGCACTTATAACTTCTCTAGATGCTTGTATATGTTACATCTTCGTAAGAATACATAACAAAAAGTTTGGATGTAGATTAATTACCTGTTTGAGCACAAGAGCATCACTTGCATGTGGTTATGTACTTTTTCTGGCATGTTCAACATGAAGAAAGTTTTATATAAGAGGAAACACTAACATTATAATTGAAGGTTGAAATGGTCACATGCCATAGTCATCTGCATCGTGCTTACTGTTTCCTTCTGGGGATGCATATGAGGTGATCTGTGCAACCTAGTCCTGTCATTCTTCCATCAATCCATGTATGTGCATACTTCAGGTTTCACTGCAAAATAGGCCCATGCAGGCCACTTTCTTTGATGTCTTCTTACCATTCTCTTTCAGGTCTCACTGCATACGTGGAAGAACTGTGCAGAATTATTGGCTGATGGCTGGTGAAGTAGCTGTTTGATCAAAGAATATTTGGTTTTCCTGCAGACAATCTCATTTCTAATTTCTCATAGATGTTGAATTGCTTGTTGAAGGCCTGGCGGAGTATGTAGTTCGGGAAATGGAGTACCAGACCTCGTTTTCCTGTGGAACGAAAGTATTTTCTCTTTGATGAGTCCCATAACCTGCCAGCATGTAGATGGAAAGAGAAAAGAGAATCACAAGCTGTAAGTTCCATCAAATAATGAAGCAAAAAGCGGGATTGCTAAAAAGATCTGGGCCTAGACCTGCCAACTTAGCATTTTCCCACCCTCTTTAGTGTCAGCTTCAGGACTTTACGGGGAAAAACTACATGCTCTGCCAAGTCCAGCATGTTTGAATGGAGCTGACAATCAAAACTAGTACACTTGTTCCCTTCAAAACAAATGGTTCTAGGTTGACACCAAATTATTGATCCCTTTCAACAATGATCAGGCTCTTGGTATTGAAGGACAAAACCGATGGCCGGTTGATCCAACAGTAGCATTCCACCTGGATGATGGGCGTTAATTGCACTGGGAAAGCTAATCTAGATTTGGCTGCTTGCAAGATGACCATTTTAGACAACAAGAGCCTGACCTGAAGTTGACAAATTTGACATAATATTGGAACCGAATGGAGGATCAAAATGGAAGCCTTGTCCTGCATATGAAAGCCAACCTTAGGTACGGTTTCCACTTCCCACGTATCCATCGAGTTTGACTCATTTTGAAAACGATATAACACTAGTCCGATGACATAATTGGGCAGTTAAAATAGTTTATTTTTAGACTACTCATGATGATTTACTTTGTTAAGATTAAATCATTGTTTCTAGTAAAACTTGCCAGTTTGTAATTGTAGATGAACATTTGATTCAATCTAAAATTGGTCATCCACAAACTCAACTCGTTTACGTTTGGAGTGGCTTATGTTTCAAAAGTGTCATGTATATTGAACCCTGATTGCTGTGAACCATGTCAGGTGACAACCTTTAGCTGTAACGTTACAGATTGATAAGCTCGACCTATTTGCAACCAGTGTTGTTGAACTTCTCCATTTTAAAGCTGAGAATTTAGAATTGATTCTTTTTGGGTTTCAGTAAGGATGCCCAACCTGGTTTTATACAGCTATGAAGCGGCAACAATCGACGGCAATACCCTTGGCTTATCCTGTCCCTAAAATCAAATGTTGATTGATGTTTGAAATTTAAAAAGAAATGCTTTGCTTCTTATCGGAAAGTTCTAAAATGCACGCTGGGAACTCTATTGGCCGAGCTTTGTGTGGAATCTGTGTTTTGTTCGTCTTTTTCTACCGTTTTTGTATAAAATCTAGAGATGCAATTCAAATCCTGAAATTTGCGGGACCGAGAATCCTGGCTGTTATAAAAGTGGGGGTAGCTAATGGGTATTGGGTAGGGTAGCTGCTGTGCTGGCTAGTCTAGCTCACTATGGACCAGCTGATTTCACCGAACCGCGTCCATGACCAGACCTTGTCTCAGTTGGGCCGCCGTAAACTGGAATACGTTGGTCAAGATATGTCTGCGACTGCTTGTGTGTACATATTGATGGGAATTCTTGTTTGATCCAACACTAATGATATGGTTATCGTGTTTATATAATTTTTCTGATTACTCCTTAATTAATATATATATATATATAACTGCTGAGAGGAAGATGTCCTTCTCACCATCACCATCCATGCCTCTGTTCATCGACAGTGATGATCGGCCGAGGAGCAAACTGACATCTCTGATGTCCATATAGGAAAGCTTCTACATATATTTGTGTATGCATGGGAACTGCAACCATCACCTTTCTGCTTTTGGTTGCTTATAGTCATACGGGTGCTCAGGATCACAAAGTTAAACAGAATGAAAATCAAGCGCGGGACTCTTTGCCTTTTTGCCCTTTTACTTCGGTCTACTTTATTGGCTTCATTTGACTCTGTCTGATAAGAGTTGAATCCATTTATTGATTCCATAGATACTAGAGGAGTCCGGGACTTTCAAGTGCTATTGTTTGCCATTTCCGGTAGAGTTCTCCGGAAAGGAGAACGGTCTCCATTTGGGGAAAGCATCGTCGGAATAGGATCGAAGCATCATCCTGGTGGCTGTTTGCATGATACTAGCGAACCGTACCTCATCAAGGAGATGACCACCGTCATGACTTTGTAATATTGCCTTAAGATTTTCAAGTTGAAGTGAGAATTAAGGCATAACGTGATGAAGCTGCTCTGGTGGCACAACATTGGTGGGTTAGCCTAATGGCAAAATAATTGAGCAAGAGATGGAAAAGTTTGCAATTGGGTTGAGCTTCTTAATGTTGGTTTCTTTAAGGATTGTTTAGCAGCAAGTATACTTTGTAAGTGACTCATGAATCTCACCGACCTAAAGGTAAGACTAGATTAGTAGAACACTCATTGTAGTGCTCCATGAATCTATCTCAATTATTGATGCAGAAGTATGAAACACTCACATAATATTTATGCTGCCGAACTGTAGGTAACAAATCTGGCAATTGAGATGCACTTTTGCTTAAAAGCTTAGCCTTAGTAAACCATCCTCCAATTATAATGTGTGTATAAACTTCGTTGCGGTAATGAAATAAATGGATTAAATATTTCCTAAAACATGAAATACAAAATGGCACTTTGTCAACAAATAAGAAAAAAAAATGAGAGTTCCTAACAAATGAGTCATACTAAACACATTAATTTGGTCATTTTCGATAAAACATTTTTCACGTGGATTATGCCTTTTCTATTTGTTTCTGAAATTTCTTATAGCTCTCGTTGGCAAGTTATTTGGTTGTGTTTGTCTTTTAAATAACATCCCGAGGTTGTGTAGATGTATCAAGTTAGCCAAAAGGGTCTGCCTTCTCAGTTTTCTTGTTCGTTGAACTTCGTTTGATGGCCTTTATATAAATTCCTAGTCCCGTAAGATAACAAGTTGACTAATAGTTTTTCTGTTTTAGAGTTTGCTTTGAATTCACCGATACCTGGTCGGGTGAACCGCGCCCTTGGTCAAGCCAACTAATCCGTCCGTAAGCTATCGGAAGGCACTACGTTGTAAAATATTACAAACATTGTCATATAAATTCAAATCCCTCTCTCTCGCTCTCTCAAACATATGTAAGTATATATATGCGATGCTTCTACCGTTCGCTCTTCGCTTCTTCGATTTGACCCCGTTCTCCTCTCCTGCAGGACTCCTGAGAATTCATAATTTGAGTATGAAGAACCCCCTCCAATCCTCCCCGTTGTCCCCAAGGGAATGAAGGTTGCAAACCACGTGAGAATTCGGGCAGTTGGTTTCACAACAGGAGAGCGGCGGACCTGGTGGCGTTGCTCGACTCCTTGAGGGTTCTTAGAATTTCAACTGCGGTTTTTCCTTTTCACATCGATTCCTCTCCTTAGGCTTAACCCTTCTTTCTCGCCACCCCGTCGAAGATTTGGTTGGTGATTGCTCGTGAAAAGGCCCTCTTTTAGAATAACTGGAGCTGTGGGTATTATATTAAACTGGTACTCTTGTTTTGTTGTTGGTTTTGCTTCTATTGGTAATCAATGGCATCAAAAGGAAAATATCTTCTTTGTGCGTAATACTACCAAAGCATGTGGAAATTCAGTTGTTTTCTTCATTGTCACAGGCGCACACGTTTGATGGCATATCTAATTGATTTCTGTCATTCTTCGCATTTTCTAAATTGACAGGAAATAATATGAACAGTTACTGGAATCTTACGGAGCATTACTAAGGAATGGTCATGGCGGATTTTGTGAATAAATTCATTAGCTTGAAATAGGAGACCGTCAATTGAATTAAGCTTTTGCTTTACTCGTTCGATTCTTCTTTAGAAACTTGAGCTCAAGATAATTGGAGTCCTTAGCTACCTTGATGCTTCCGAACAAGAAGTAGAAGATGGTTTCAGTCTTTTAGGTTTAATTCGGTATCTGCTTTTTGGGCAAGTTTACAACTTTATATGAAGCCTTTCCGGGAGGGTTTTAAAATTTGATCAACAATGAGCCGAAGGGTACGCCGAAAAACCATCCTCAACCAGGATAAGGAGAAGGTTCTTGTCCACAATTCTTGTGGCAATGGGGTATGTGAGGAAGCCTGTCATTCGGAGGGTAACTTAGTAGATGCCGACTGGACAAGTTTACCAGATGACACAGTTGTTCAAATATTTTCGTGCTTGAACTATAGAGACAGAGCTAGCCTTTCTTCTACTTGCAAGACTTTTCGGAGTCTAGGATCTTCTCCATATTTGTGGACTTCATTAGATTTGCGTGCACACAAGTGCGACATTAGGACAGCAGCTTCCCTCGCTAGTCGATGCAGAAATCTGAAGAAGCTGAGGTTTCGTGGTTCCGATTCTGCTAACACAGTGATGTTTCTCCATGCCCGGGATCTTCGGGAGATAAGTGGTGATTGTTGCAGGGACATCACTGATGCAACTCTGTCGGTAATGGCTGCTCGACATGAAGCCCTCGAGAGCCTCCAGATTGGACCTGACTTCTGTGATAGGATTACTAGCGATGCAATTCAGAAGGTTTCTATGTGCTGTCCAAAGTTGAAGAGGTTGCGGTTATCAGGAGTGAGGGATATTGATGGAGAGGCAATCCTTTCGTTGGCGAGAAACTGTAAGCAGCTTGTAGAGATTGGGTTCATGGATTGCTTGAGGGTTGATGCACCCGCACTTGAAGATGCTGTGTCGATTAAGTTTCTCTCTCTTTCAGGGTCAAAACACATAAATTGGAGTTTGTCCTCCCAGGCTTTGAGTAAATTGCCCAATTTGGTTGGTTTAGATGTTTCTCGAACGGATGTGCCCACCAGTGCTATTTTCAGATTGCTATCTTCCGAGAGCTTGAAGATTGTAAATGCCCTGCATTGCTTAGCTTTTGAAGAGGGTGGCAATTATGCATCTTCTGATGTTAAGTCTAATGTTCTTCTTACTCCATTCACTGACATGTTTAAAGGGCTCTCTTCCTTGATCTGTGGTTTGGTTCAGCAGGAAAGAGTTTTGGAGAATGATAGTAAGCTATTCTGGCTCTCTTCCTTGATTAGTGGTTTGGTTCAGCAGGAAAGAATAACGAAGATCGATAAAAAACTACTTTGGAACCAGAGAAACCAAATAGCGGTTGATGGTACCTCTAGGAGTGTTATAGATTGGGTGGAGTGGGTTCTCTCACATTCTCTTCTGCGCATTGCAGAAAACAATCCTCCTGGACTAGATGGTTTTTGGGTGGGGCAAGGTGCGACATTGCTGTTGAGTCTAGTCCAAAGCCTTCAAGAGGATGTTCAAGAGAGAGCTGCTACCGGGTTGGCAACTTTTGTAGTTATTGATGATGAAAATGCAACTGTTCACCCTGGAAGGGCAGAAGCAGTGATGTCAGGGGGTGGAATTCGTCTTCTTCTTAACCTTGCTAGGTCTTGTCGAGAGGGTGTCCAATCAGAGGCAGCAAAAGTAAGTATCATGACTTAATTGTATTCAGTACTGTCATAGGTTCTTTAGGTTTCATCAAGTTTTTGTTCGATAATGGTTACTACTTTTGCTTGATAAAGGTTAAAAAGTCCTTTATGCTTTAAGGATGTTTTTGCCTGGTTTTCTCCTGACCATGCTTTTCTATGAATGATGCTGAAGTGTTAAATGTGCAGGCTATAGCAAATCTGTCTGTGAATGCTGATGTTGCCAAAGCAGTGGCTGTTGAAGGAGGAATCAGTCTCCTTGCTGCCCTTGCAAAGTCTCCAAACAGATTGGTTGCTGAAGAGGCAGCAGGAGGCCTTTGGAACCTTTCCGTTGGAGAGGAACACAAGGTTAGTTTGTTCTGGCTAATTTCTGATACACCATGTTGATTCCACATATTATATTTTTTTGTCTTTCTCTTTGCTTTGATTTAAAAATGGACTGCCTATGAATTTTTATTCTTTCATCTCTTAGGCAGCTATTGCTGAAGCGGGTGGAGTACAAGCCCTGGTTGACCTTATATTCAAATGGCCTTCGGGTGGTGATGGAGTCCTTGTATGTGTTTGTCTTTTCTGTTTCTTGACATACTTTGGTCAACAAACTACAATGTGCATCATGATGAACAAGTTTCTCTTCACTTTTGGATTGTTGATCCTTCGAGAATAGGAGCGTGCTGCTGGAGCACTTGCAAATTTGGCAGCAGATGATAAATGTAGTATGGAAGTTGCTGTGGCTGGTGGAGTCCATGCACTGGTGATGCTAGCTCGATCTTGCAAATCTGAGGGGGTGCAGGAGCAGGTGTTCTTAAACATTTCATTTTACAATTCATTTTTATCTACAGTTGGTTGTGGCATCAGGTGTGCCATATTTCTCATGGTTTTAGTCTTTTAGAAAGATTACATATATAAAAAGAAGTCTGTATGCTTCAGCTACTTGTTTGCATTGTTTCATGTCTTCTTAGTACCAGTCGTATCTGTTTATTTGTACCCTTCCTGTTACTTGGTTGTTGACATTGTCCTTGCTTTGGTGGTGGTTAAGTACTTGTAGTTATTTATGTCCATTTTTTCTGTTTAAGCCTTAACACAACAAAAATGACACTTTGTCATTGCTTACAGAAAATACTATTATATGCTAGGGGTCTTTGTGTCATGGACATAAACATTTTTGCTGAAAATCTTGTTATCATAGAAAATATATTGATAGAGGAAAGAGGGCTATAAATAAGTTCTCAAAGTATGAATGGAGGATAGCATATGCAGAGAAGACATAAAGGCATGCTGAACTTTCAAGACCACAATCTTTTCTTTACCCTGAGTCGGTTACAAAATTTGAAACTACTTTGGTCTTGTCTTTCTTTCATTGTTATCCATTTACAAGTTAGTTTATTCCTAGTGAAAAAAAATCCTTTTAACCTGCATTTGTTGGAAGCAGAATTGTGTTTATCACTTATATTCCCTCCAAAGTGCATGAAGTCTAGTCTTGCTACTACCCTTAAAGTTTTAAAATAATTTAATGATAGTGCTATTTGCACAATCATCTACTTGCAACTTGTTTTGTTGATTCTGATTCCTTGTCCCTCTTTACTTGAACTTCCTCCTCAGGCTGCTCGTGCTTTGGCTAATTTGGCTGCACATGGGGACAGCAATGGTAATAATGCTGCTGTCGGACAGGAGGCAGGTGCTCTTGAAGCCCTGGTACAGCTCACTTGTTCTAACCATGAAGGTGTAAGGTAAAACATCAACTGCACGTCTAAAATTCAATTCCTGGTCCCTTTTTGAGCTTGAATTGAAACCATAGTCTCAAACATCATTCTTGGTAAGTTTTTCCTTAATCCTTTATGGAAGATATAGATTAAACAAATTATGGAATTATGGGTCCTGTATTTTTTCTTAGAAAAACATTGGCAAACATACAGAAAAGCTTTTTAAAATATCAAAGAAACAAATAATAAAAAACATATATTTAAAATATGCACTTTTCTTAAAAGGGAGATATTGAGATATCATCAAGACAATGTGACAATGTTTAATTTTTTAATAATATTTTGACGATATTGCAATGGTTTGCCTGACAATATCAGCCAATTTCAAAATGCTGAAAATATTGTGATATTTTCAAACTTCGTTGATATTTGTGACCATAATTGGAATGTCTTCCTGTCATCATATTTCTAATGATTGAGATGGTTGACTGTAAGGGTTAGGAAACCAAAAATGCTTTTCTTCTTTATTAAATGCATTTTCTTCCAGGATCAATATGCAATTAATTTTTGCTGTTTGTAATATATTATTTTTCCAACTCCTATGCTTGAAGTGTTCTTCCATTCATGGATATATATCTACTTTGTTCTACTTAAGAATTTCTGTGGTAATTATTCTGCAAAAGATTATTCTCAGCATTTTACAATAGCTATGCAGAAAATTTCTGAACTTATTCTTCCCTTTCCTCTTCTCTAAAAACTCGGTTTTGGATCTGTAGAAACGCAAACCACAAGAGAGAGCAAAGAGCGAACACAAGATATACGTGGAAAACCTCGAAAAGAGGTGAAAAACCATGGAGAAGCTCTAACCTAGGGGCAAACCGCAACCCTAGGAGAGAGAAAATCAATTTCACTTAATCTCAACAATTACAGATGCCGCCTAGGGTACCGAGCCGCCCTCGGTACCCGTGCCCCAATAGGACCGGGTCCAGATATGGACCCGGTTCCTATTACAAGTATTTTAACACTCCCTCTCAAGCTTGGCATACATGCCAAGCTTGCTAACGTTTTTCTCAAACTGAGATGTACATAAAGATTTAGTCAATACATCGACAACTTGATCTTCAGACTTCATATAGGGTAGAATCAACTCCTTTGAATCTATGCGTTCCCGTATGAAGTGACGATCGATCTCTACATGTTTTGTTCTGTCGTGCATAACAGGATTGTTTGCCAAGTTAATGGCTGACTTGTCACAATACATCTTCATCCTCTCATCCATCTTAACCCCAATATCTGCCAAAAGAATCTTTAGCCATAACATTTCTGTAACACCCATTGCAACTGCCCTGTATTCAGCTTCACCACTAGACCTGGAACAAACCTCTTGCCTTTTACTTCTCCATACCACAAGATTACCTCCAAGAAAGATGCAGTATCCTGTGGTAGACCTTCTAGTGTTTGTGCATCCAGCCCAGTCGGCGTCAGAGTACCCTTCAATGCTGAGTTGATCTTGTCGAGTATAGAGAAGCCCCTTCCCTGGATCATTCTTTAAGTATCCCAACACTCTTTCAGCGCTTTTCCAATGGCAATCAGTAGGAGCATGCATAAACTGACTCAACACACCCACAACATAAGTAATATCTGGACGAGTAAGAGTGAGATAAATGAGTTTGCCAACCAATCGCTGATACCTCCCTTTTCCTTCGTCATCCAAAGTCGTCCCAGTCTTGATGCTCATCCTCGTGCCAGACTCCATGGGAGTAAGAAAAGGCATGCATCCTAGTTTTCCTGTCTCCTTTAGAAGGTCCAAGGTGTACTTCCTTTGACTCATTACAAGTCCAGTCTCAGACCGTGCAATCTCAATCCCCAAAAAATACCTTAACTTTCCCAGATCTTTAAGATCAAATTCAGCAGCCAACGTTTCCTTCATCTTTCTTTTTTCTTCTTCGTCATCCCCTGTGACAATCATATCATCCACATATACAAGTAGAAGACTCATCAGACCATTTCTCTGCTTGATGAAGAGGGTGTGGTCACCATTCCCTTGTTTATATCCATTATTCTTCATCACAACCCTCAGTCTTTCAAACCACGCTCTAGGGGATTGCTTGAAGCCATATAATGCCTTCTTGAGATAGCAACACTTTCCATCTTGCACGTACCCAGGTGGCATGTTCATAGACTTCTTCCTCCAGGTGACCATTCAAAAAGGCATTCTTTACATCCAGTTGATCCATGTTCCACTTCTTTTGCATTGCCAGAGCTAAGATGACTCTCACTGTTTTCAATTTTGCAACGGGGGCAAATGTCTCAAGGTAGTCAATCCCATACTTCTGGCTGAATCCCTTTGCAACAAGGCGAGCTTTATAGCGTTCGACAGTCCCATCAGGTTTGTATTTCACAGTAAACACCCACTTGGAACCAACTAAGTGAGTTCTCTTGGGAATATCAACAACCTCCCACGTATTGTTCTTTGCCAGAACGTCCATCTCCTCTGTCATGGCCTGTCGCCATTTAGGATCCTCCCTGGCATCCTCTACTGTCCTGGGAATAACAGCCATAGAAAAAGAGGTAATAAAGCACTTATAGTCTTTACTGAGTTTAGCATATGAAACAAATCTTTGTATAGGATGGGAAGTACATGACCTGGTCCCTTTGCGCAGGGCTATAGGAAGATCTTCATTCATTGGACTTGGATCATCCGGGATCCTCGCAAGATTGAGATTGGTTACATCAACAACTTCCATCACATCCTTCTCCTTTCTGCTATAAACCTGACCAAACAAATGATCGCGAGACTGTTCAACCACGGGGCTGCCTTCCATCTGACTATCTCTTTCCTCACCGACTATATCAACCACATTCGAAGAACTAGCCGTGTAGTCCAAGAAATCTGTGAACTGAATAAGCTGATGTGACGAATACTCTTTCACTTTCTCACCAAGATACTCCCCCTGAAGAGTATGCGCTGGAAAATATGCATCATGTTCATGAAAGGTCACATCCCTGGAAACATAGACTCGGGAGGTGCTAGGAACAACACACTTGTAGCCCTTCTGGGTGGTGGAATAACCCAAAAAGATTGCTTTGATGGACCAAGGATCAAGCTTTTTTAGAGTGGGACTATGGTCATGTACAAAACAAACACACCCAAATACTCTAGGTGTCAACGGCCAGGGATTCTGATTTGGCCACAAGATAGAATAAGGGGATTTACCATTCAACACACGAGTATGCATACGATTAATGAGATGAGCACTAGTGAGAAGTGCATCTCCCCAGTACCGTTTAGGAACATGACGCTGAAACATAATAGCCCTGGTAACATTCAACAAATGACGGTTCTTCCTCTCAGCCACGCCATTCTGAGGAGGAGTATAGCTACAGGATGTTTCATGGATAATACCCTTGCTTCGCAAGAAGTCATCAAGGGATTGGGAGACATACTCACGAGCATTGTCAGTACGAAAGGCCTGAACAGTGGTATGGAATTGAGTTTCAACAAATGCAACAAAATTTTTGACAATGCTAGGAACTTCACTACGTTCTTTCAACAAATACACGAACGTACACCGTGAGTAATCATCAATGAGAGTCATGAAATATTGGAAGCCACGACATGTGGGTATTCCCGAGGGACCCCAAACATCAGAATGAACCAAAGCAAATGGGCGAGTGGATTTATTGAAAGAAATAGGGTACGAAGCCCTAACATGTTTAGACAATTGACACACTTCACAGGCGAAGGTGTCAAGAGAAACAGAATGAAACATCCTAGGAAACAACTGTTTAATCAACTGGAAAGGATATGGCCAAGCCGTTCGTGCCAATGCATAATGGTGGATCTGTCCTCCATGCCAGAAAGCTGTCCACTAGTGGCTGAAATCAAGGCAAAAGCAACCTGAATGGGCATCCTATAGAGTCCATCAATAGCCGAACCAATCTCAATCTTCTGTCCCGTCCCCAAGTCCTGCAGGAAACAACAATCAGCAGTGAAATTAGATTACAATTCAGCTCTCTAGTAATACTGCTGACAGATAATAAATTGACAGGGATGTTGGGAACATGCAGGGCATTATGAAGGCAATATTTGTTCAGTAAAGATAAACTCCATTTTCCAGCCACAGATATCGAGGACCCATCTGCCATAGATACACGCTGCTTTCCAGAGGTCAACTTGTACTCGTGAAACATCCTGGGATCCCCTGTCATGTGATGGGTAACCCCACTGTCAACAATCCAATCACCAAGAGAAGAGTTACCTTGATCACTAGTAGCGACAAGGGCCTGGGCTAAGCGTGCTCCCTCAGAAGTAGAAGCGTCATCTTGGGTGGACAACCGGCTAATGTAAGCTTGCAACTCCTTTAGTTGATCTGCGGAAAGTTTAGATGTTGCAACATTGGAAGAAGTATTCTGACTAGGCTCGGGCACAGAGGGAGCCCGCCGAGTGGAGGGAGGACGACCACGGACGAGACGCTTTTCAGGGTGAAGATCCCAACAAAAATCCACAGAGTGTCCCGATTTATGGCAATGGCTGCACCTTCGAGAAGGACGCTGTCCCGTCCCTGCCGTACGACTCACAAAGGCAGTAGGAGAGCTCCCATGACTCGAGTCAATATGCATAATCTGGCGTCGTTGCTCCTCAGCCTCTACACGAGCATACACCTCTTCGATCCCAGGGATCTCATCGCAGTTAAGAAGTTGACTGCGGATCGACTCAAACTCGTCACGCAAACCTCCGAGAAAGATAAAAGTACGATCCATCCACTCCTTTTCCAAATGCAGGGCATGATCTGAACTATTCTTCCAGTCATCATTCATATGATAGTCAAGTTCTTCCCATTTGGTTTTTAGGGCAGCATAGAAAGAAGCAACAGAAGAATCCCCCTGTTTAAGAGCATAAATACTGCGTTTGATTTGATAGGTATGCAAAACACGCTTCTTACGGCCATACATGAGAGCAAGAGTAGTCCACATCTCATATGCAGTAGATTTACATAGAATCAAGGGCTGAATATCAACAGAGACCGAACTAATAAGCCAAACTTTGACCTGGCTATCTTCCAATGTCCAAGTGGCCCATTGGGGATCATTCTTCGCGGGCGCAGGCTTTTCTCCAGTGATATATTGCAAGCGTCCTCTACTAGTTATCTCGATTTTTAGGGCAGCAGACCACGAGAGGTAGTTGTCCTTGTTCAGCCGGATAGAGGTAACATGAACAGGTACGTTCTCCCCCTTGAGATTGCTGCCCATGTCCAGGACATCAGCAACCTTAGGAAGCACAACGTCGGCCATCGCAACACAACAGCTGGAACGGCAGCGGAAGATACGACACTGGACGACGGCGGCTGAGAAGAACGCTGACGCCGACGATGACACAGAAAAAACGACGGCGCTGAAACAAGGGACGGCGGCGGCGCGACTCCACGGCGGGACGGCGATGGCAGAGGTACGACGGAGACGGCGCTGGCGCTACAGCAACGGCAGCCCTCCTGGCGGCGCTGAAGAAACTGGCGACAGCGCTGAACAAGGGTGACGGTGGGAATCAAACAAACCAGCGAAATCACAACGAAAACACCAATGATCGCACACACGGCGGCTCTGATACCATGTAGAAACGCAAACCACAAGAGAGAGCAAAGAGCGAACACAAGATATACGTGGAAAACCTCAAAAAGAGGTGAAAAACCACAGAGAAGCTCTAACCTAGGGGCAAACCGCAACCCTAGGAGAGAGAAAATCAATTTCACTTAATCTCAACAATTACACTTAAGTGACAATATAAAGGGGAGAGAGAAGATGCCTCCTAGGGTACCGAGCCGCCCTCGGTACCCGTGCCCCAATAGGACCGGGTCCAGATATGGACCCGGTTCCTATTACAAGTATTTTAACAGGATCCAATGGCCTCATAGTTAGGTCTGCATTTTGCATTCTGAGGTACTGTATTTTATGAATTAAACCAAGGTTGTTGATTTCAGTTTTATGCATGTGTTTATATGTGGGTGCTTGTTTGTGTATGATTGTGGTTGCATATTTTATTGGGAGATGGTTGCTTCATTTATTTTTTGCTATATTTTCATGCTTTTGACTTGCTACAGACAAGAGGCTGCTGGTGCTTTGTGGAACTTGTCATTTGATGATAGAAATAGAGAAGCAATTGCAGCTTCAGGTGGTGTGGAGGCCTTGGTATGTTCTCTTTCTTACATTGGTTCCTACTCCATGCTGTTTCCAATGGAATGTATCTCTTTGTTATCTTTCGTGGTTAAGAAATGCTGCTATCCTTTTCCAAAAATTTCATAATTACGTGCTTGTTTAATGTTTGAAGGAGTAATAAAAGCACACTCAGGTTTGAACATAAACAGCCATGATTGGAGCACTTCTCCAACCCGCACTATGAATCAACCTCCTTTCAGGCCGCTTTAATTTATGTGTACACCAAAAATGGGCAATTAATGGAAATTGTTGAAACATGAGCATTTTTCGTGTTGTTTCACTAAAAGTTGGGTGCCTTGTGACATATGCATTCTCTTTCAGTGTTCTTGGTTAGATTTTTCTCTGACCTAGGAGATTATCGCCTTTCTCATGTCCCATCATGTGTAGTTTGCTGATGTCATGTTCATTGCTTTGTGATTTATAATTATATTTTTACTAATCATAAGCGTGAGTCAATCCCCCTGGCCATAGATATATTTAAATTTCCCATTCAACAGTACTGAGGGATAATAACATTCTGCATGTGTGAATGGGGATTTCACATACAGAGATACTTGCTTAGATACTGATGCTATTCACGTTGTTTTGCTTTTACTAGAAGTAATTTCCATTTTTGGGTCTGTGTACATTGTTGTTCATCTTATTGTCGTTCTCAACTAGTACCGCCTTTTCACTTTCAAGACTGTTTTAAGCATCTTTCCATTGAAAGCTGGAAAGAGTATGATTTATATGCATTTACTTTGTTCGTCATTCTTACTAGGTTTTGTTTGATTAGGTGGCTCTGGCACAGACTTGTTCAAATGGTTCTCAAGGCCTTCAAGAAAGAGCTGCTGGTGCATTATGGGGATTATCTGTTTCTGAAGCTAATAGGTGAGCTGTTTTGAGCTAGAATTCCTCTTAAGATTCTATATCTTCATGATAACATGATATGTATCTAACCTTACAGTTACCCATTGAGTTGTACATTGTGGTACAAAACTAAAATAGCAACTATTTATGTACAGCGAGAGAAAGTTATCGAAGATCCTGTATCACCCTCTTCTTTTGGACACAAAAGATGGATGAAACTCTGTTCTCTTGTGGTTAATCCAGTCTAGTTTACAAATTCATTTTGATGTGGTGTGGCCTCTTACATTTTAACTACAGTCTACAGCATGTTTGAACAGAAAATGAGTTCAGACAGCACTTAGGTGTGGGCGTATTCAGGAGGGTGCAGTCAACTGCACCTGACATGGCTGACTATTGAATTTGCACCTGCACCTTCACCCAGTATGTATATATGTGGGTTTGGTGACCTCCACAAAGAGTGGATGTTACGTAGCTTCTCTGCTTGCTGTATGTATGACACAAGTCTGCTGCTTTATATTCATGCTGCCAATGACGCCTTCCTGCAGCTAGGATATTTTATCAGGAGAAGTTGAATTTTTTTTATCTTTAACAAAAGTAGTCAATATGCTTGGGCGTATTGATTCTCTAACATAATCCTTTTTCTTTTCTCAGTATTGCTATTGGACAAGAAGGTGGTGTTCCACCACTCATTGCTTTAGCACGCTCTGATGCTGAAGTGAGTATTTTCTATTTGATGAATGCATCTTCCTTTTTGAAACATTTTAGTGTTTAATTTACAATGTCTCCTCTATCCTGATGGATGCTTTCAAGTGAAATGTTCATGCAACATATTTTCTTGTGTGCTACATCAACTGTCTTCACTCTTCAGCTGTAATTGACATGCTCTGTTTTTATATTAGTATGTCTGTTTCAAAAGAAATTGTCACCTGTTTTCACTTTATCTTTTCAGGATGTCCATGAGACTGCTGCAGGTGCACTTTGGAATCTTGCTTTCAACCCTGGCAATGCTCTTAGGATAGTAGAGGAAGGGGGCGTTCCAGCCCTTGTACACCTCTGTTGTTCTTCTGTGTCAAAAATGGCACGCTTCATGGCTGCACTGGCCCTTGCTTATATGTTTGATGGCAGGTATACCTATGCATGGTTATTTTTCATTCTCTTTTTTTTTTTTTCACATAATCTCTGCCCAATTGCTATTCAGACTTGTTTATGCAGTTTTTTTATTGGATGGTTTAGGTAGTCTGTTTTTATTGTTCAAGCTGTTGCCAGGGCAGCATATCTTCTCAATCAACTTTTTATTAGAGCTTGTGCTTAGCTGGTGCAATGAAAATTGTTTTAAGAACTATTTTTTGGTCCAATTCTTTAAATCTTGAATCACAGTCACTTTTACGCAATTACATATTCCATGGAACTTTCTCTATTTCAGTGCAACTTTCTCAATTCCAATGCTACTTCTTTTGGGGCTGATGTATTTTTGTTTACACAGAATGGATGAAGTTGCTTTAATTGGATCATCGGCAGAAGGCGGTTCAAAAGCAGGAAGCCTGGATGGTGCTAGAAAAATAGCGCTAAAGCATATTGAAGCTTTTATTCAGGCGTTTTATGATCCACCACTATTCTCTGCAGCAGCTGCATCCTCAGCTTCAACCTCATTAGCTCAAGTGGTGGAGGCAGTGCGGATACAGGAAGCAGGCCATCTTAGATGCAGGTTCTTTCTGAGATTCTGTTCAATAAAGTTGCCGTAGGTGACAAGTTAGTTCTGAAATACTGTATGCTAATCAAGAATGTGGCTATTAGATTTCAAATGAAGTTGGTCAAAACCTAAATTAAGCTTTGAAGTTGTGGACTTCTATTGCAAAAGCATATATTATCTTTATTTATTAATTTATTTTCAGCCTTAATTCATTTCATTTTAGCTCTAAGACAAATCCAGTTATGTCATAGAGACATCTGTAGGACTGGAAGGTTTTGCCGTATGCTGTCTAGCCTGAAGCAGATGAGAAAAATACTTACTGGCACATTGGTTGTTGTGACCTGGTTAATGAATGTCTGTATGCCGATTGTGATGGCCTTGCCATCTGAAAGATTATATTTTGGGCAGTGAGTGCCTGCATGCGTTTAGCAACCTGCCATGATCTGTACCTTTTTAAAAGCAGTGTGCTAAATATGCATAAGCTAAGATTTCTGATTTGCCTTGTAACATCCATAACTTCAACCTAGTCCCATTGCAGAATCACTTGTGCATGCTGAGTACATCTGTGCTTGAAAATATTTATGATTGACATATTTGTCTATTTGGCATTGGTGAAGGTCGTGCCCTCGCCTCAGGATCTGTTTATACAATCTTTCTGTGACATATACACATACGTGGATGCAGACGTGCACACCGTGTTCCCACATACTATGTCTGGATCATATTTTATATATGTTTAAGTATAATCCTTTTGATATTTAAAGATCTTGAGAACCCAGTTGTTACCTGTTTATTTATTTTTGTATAATTTATCATGTGGTGTCCACAGGCAATCTTTCATAGACTCACATAAATGAATTCAAATTCTTAACAAGTTGTTGTTACCAAGTCACAGGCACAACCTAACAGGTCCATGTAAATTTGATGCACCTTCTTTTGAAATTTTAGTGGAAAAATGCAAGATGAGCACATGGATTTTAATAAACAAGAAACCTAAATTTTGATATTTTCTATGAGCAACATTGATATTGTTTGAATCTCTTAAAGCATCAAAAAGATGTTCAGTTGCACAAGTCTCACAATGCGCATGGCATAGCACGCCTAATTCTCTCATCAAGGACGGAGACGAAATGGTGCATTTCCTGTGCTGCAGTTTTGAATTCCTTGTAGTGAAGGTAAACCAAGATGTCTAGAGGTCCGGCTATAGCAGGAGAGCCTGTTGGGTGTTTTTCTTTTTTCTGAATATATATTTATAATGAATAGGTGGTGTTATGAATTTTAAATTGCACTAACCAGTATAGTGGTTATTTTTCTCCACAGAATCAGGCATTGTATCTGGTTATCTGCTTCTCGCATGCATTCTTGTTTTGGTTGTATTTCTCCCTTGTGGTTATTCTTGAAAAAACCAATCTGTGCTTTTCTGGCAGTGGGGCAGAAATTGGGAGATTTGTCAGCATGCTGCGGAATGCATCACCTACTTTGAGAGCATGTGCCGCTTTTGCTCTTCTCCAGGTACATACAATGCATAATGTATCTGCTCAAGAAGACGAAAAGAACAGTTAGACAACTTGGTTAGAGAATATGAGCTCATACTTTGCAACTGAAAATATTTTCCCTAATGCTGGGATGCTAGGTTAATGTTTTTATAGTGAAATCCCTTTTAAGATATATTTTTTAGATTAGAGAACTCTCAGCTGTTGATTTGAAATCTGATAAGTCAGTGGTTTACATATTAGTCGCTAGTTCAATGACTTTTTTCCCCGTGAGTTGGCATTTGATACTTTACGTCAGGAAGCTTTACTGAGCCAAGCATATGGGCTATTTGCACACTTTCGGTAGGACTGAGAAATCTTTCCCATCACATCTGATTTATTCTCACCATTGGTTTGATACGACTCATTTCTTGCTTGCAGTTCACAATTCCTGGCAGCCGACATGCTATGCACCATGCAGGCCTCTTGCACAAGGCTAGTGCGTCCCGTATATTGCGTTCAGCTGCAGCATCAGCAACAGCCCCAGTAGAAGCCAAAATATTTGCAAGAATTGTCTTACGCAATCTTGAACATCATCCAATTGACTCATGCAGCTTGACGTGAAAGGCGATGAGAAAAACTTGATTCCGGATTGCTTGCTCTCCTCTTTATGATGGAAGGAAATGTTGGAAAAAGAGAAGCGTCAGGACTGAAGGACGTGCAGTGCATATCATCCTTGAACCACCATTAAAGGGGTGTTTTCTGGTTAAGATATTGGGTTTTCTCATTCTTGGCAATCAGGATAAAGTAGCATGAAAATGAGAATTTTAAGGCAATTGTGAGGATGGCAGATGTGACTTGCAACTTGCTTTCTGATTGTTACTTGTGTAATGGAATGGGGATGTCGCCCCATTAATAGCTGACATATTCATGGTTTATTTATTTATTTAATTTTGCTCACTTTCTGTAGCCAGATGGTGCTGGATGGCAGCTACCAGTATCTCAGTTTTGTAATTCAGAGTTTGCGTGTGTTTTGAGTACAAACTGTTTCTTATTGCCTTTGACTGACTGAATTTTAGAGTCTCTAGCTTTCCATTGATGATATATTTGAAAGAAAAAAATCGAGACTATTCCCTTTTGTTCTCAGATTAAAAGGATCCTTGAAAGAGATTGCTGTATGTGACTCTACCTATATCTCTTTAAGTTATATTTTGTTTCGGAATTGCTTTCCACGGTCAATTCAAACTCAACACCTTGATTTTGATCAATTGGCAGCATGTCATGATGAAGCCTCCTTTCTGAGTTATTACTAGTACTATTATTATTATTGTTGTTATTATTATTACTATTATTTTTATATTGATATGATTATTACTATTGAATTTCGTTTGTTCTGTTAATAAGCTAGCCTAGTGTACTGCAATAAAAACCTCTACTGTCTATAGGTTCATAAGAATGCCTTTGTCTTGTGCAGAGAGCTATGCTTATGGAAGTCAAACTGTGATTGCTCACTAAGGTTACTGCAGGCCTACTGTGGCAACCCTACTTCAAGGTAATACCTGACCATTTCTTTTTGGCAAACATCATAGAAGGTTGTCTATTGAACGGTGTGAATTCCAATTGAGCACACCATTGGTACCCATGTGAAATGGTATTCGTGTGATGGTTGTTTTTGTGTCGACATGCTCTAATCCCATCACATGTGACTAACGTTAGCCTAAAATCCGCGGTTCTGAGCCCCAACCGGCACAGTCTTCTTCTTTTATTTCCTTCATAGCTTATGAAAGAAGTAACCTCAGCAACCAATGGCCGCCTACCTACTTTGTCTACAGTTCAGGATGACACCTGGAGCCGCTGACAACCATATCCACAAAGCGTCCAATTTTACCTTATTGATTGGTGGGGTCAGGTTTGGTTCCCCAATCAATGAGATGTCTCTTGCTGACCCATATCAAACATGACCAGCTACGGTTTGATGATAAAGGAGATCCAATCAACGTTCAGATCGGACCCATAGAATCAGCTCATTATGAAGTGCGGTTGGGTCTACTGATTTTCATATCTAACGTCAAACCCCAATCAGACCCCATGAATCTGCGGTATCAAGAAAATATGAAAACGCTGTTGAATCATACATCAACTTGATCGCTATGGGCATTAGAGTTATGAGTAGAATCTAAACTTGGGATAACACATCCTCTTAAATAAAAATTGCTTTCAATCATTAACTGATGCAGTTGGCCTGTCGCGCTAAAGGGCTAACTATAATGTATTCGAAAAAACGTGATGATACTGTTAAATATATAACAACTGAATTGTATATAATTCAGTGGTTATATATCACAATCACGTTTTTTCAAATAAATTATAGCTAGCCCTTAGCGCGACAAGCCAACTGCATCAATTAATGATTGAAAGCAATTTTTATTTCAGAGGATGTGTTATCCCAAGTTTAGACTCTACTCATAACCCCACTGCCCTTAGCGATCAAGTTGCTGTATGATTCAACAACATTTTCACATTTCTTGATACCGCAGATTCCATGGGGTCTATACATATATATAGCCTACATGATTGAACTTTTTCCAAGATCTGACACTTAGTTTCCTCAGTTACAATAATACGTTGACCTTATTATAGATTTTTGAAAATCAAACACCTAAAATTTCATAAACTATATTTGTCAAAAAAAAAAAAAAAGGTTCAGGTCTAATTTTAGCAAACACCGTGGTAGACTTCTACCTATAAATGAATTGGAAAAAGAGTTTAAAAAATCTGAAATTTTAGTAACCATATGTCGCTAATGAGTTGTTATCAGGCAACTTTTGCTAAATAATATTTAGACGCACTCTCTGATAAATCAAATCTATGATCTTTTTGTACTTTAAATAACATGCTCTTAGTCTTAGTCTTAGCCCCTTTCAACTAGAAGGTTTTTATATTGAATAAGCTTTTTAAGGGGCGGAAGCTTCTCGGGAGTCGGGGTCCCTTGGTTTGTTCCGTGTCCGTCGTTTGACAGCAGGGAGAAGGAAGGATCTGGAAACAAGTGGAGTGGGCCTACGCGGGTTCATTTTCATTCATGTGTAATTGGGAAATTGACATATTCATTCTTCGCAGCAAAGTATTTCAAAAAAGTTTCTAAAGTTATAAGACTCAACTTATAAACTCATCTATTGGTTTAGTTACCATGATTTTAAAAATAACAGAAAAAGTTGAATTCCTTTTGAGAATTTAAATAAAAACCTTAAGTCTATTTCTGAGATCGGATGAAATTGTGTGGACTTTAAATATAATTTTCCCGGTGAAAGGTTCTGTGCGCCGATAACGAGTTGATACAAATATATGAAGCCCGTGGCCGTGTGGCTGGATTCCTCTGTTCTGGTGGCCCTCTGTCGTTCTAAAATTAGCGATTCCTATTTATTCTTTCCAATTTTCTGGATTCTTCTGAGTTTGTGCACGACGGGTTTTTCATAAGAATCGAACGGTGCGAGAAATTGGCACGAATTTTATTTGAGAATTGCTGTGCTCGTTCGAGGTGTTATGGTTGTGATCTTCTTCCTGTTGGCGATTCCTCTTCTTATTCTGGTTCAGTCTTTCTGGTTTACGCGGAAGCGTAAGGGAATGCCTGAAGACAGCGGCAACGGTGTTCGCAGCAGCGCCGTTGCCAATGGAAGAGGGACGACCGTCTGGAGCCCGTCCGCGTCGGCGGCACCCGATCACCTCGTTGTCATGGTTAATGGCATCCTTGGAAGGTAACGTTCATTTTTGTAGTTCTTGGTTGTTTGGGCTTTCAATTCACCGTGTTTCCATTTGCATTATTAAGTTTCTTCTTCCTTCAGGATTTCCGTTCGTCGAATTTCCATTTACATTAGTATATTTATGTTTTTCTTTCTTTCCTTCGCATTTTAACTCATTGATTTCTAGCTTTCCTTCGCCTTGGGTTCAGATTTTTTTGGTTTCAGCAGCGGCTTTGAATAGTTTTCTTTTCCTCAATTCTGGTACTTGCTCGGAATTTTTGGTTTACCCCCACACTATTGCGTTAAAGCTTCGTGTTAGATTATTTTGTGCTTCGTGTTTCTGTCGGGAATTAATGTGGACATGGTACGTGAAGTTCGAAGTCGGTCTTCTAGATGCGGAATTAATTTATTTTTTATTTACGTTTCTTATAACATAGCACCTATACAGAATTGAAGTTGTTATGCTTTTTGTTTTCCTCTGCAATCTTCTTCACTTTGAGGTAGTATAATTTGGTGGGAAGGATGAGATACTGCAAGGCAATGATGTTAGGCACTTCTGTGGACATCCTAACAACGAAGGCTCGTTTCCATCAGACACCTGATTTTTCATATTGGTTTCAAGTCAGAAGGTGCAGCATTGCTGCTATCGGTGTCAATCGATGCCAATTGTGAATAATGTAAATGAAATAAGGTCTTAGGCGACAGAAATTACTGGTACTTGAGAACCCATTTCACGATTCATTCAGGATTTAGGAAGACGTTTGATCAGTGCACACTGAAACGAGTCAAATTTGTTTTCAGTACTCAACCACTTCAGATTTGTTTCTCTCTTTCTTGTATAAAATATCTTCAGAATATATTATTGCCTTTTGTCTGTTCTGTTTCTGTTTTGTTTGCCTAGTACCTTTTTTCTTTTTAACGTGTTTTTCTGCCCATTATAAGTAGAGAGTGGGAGAGAGAAGCAAACGCAGACGTTGTACTATCCTTGCTGCCTGCTGTTCTGCCTTGTGGCAGGACATACCATTGTGTTTTGAACTGATGGATCACATCGACTTGATGGTTTTCACTGGTGACCCTATAGCCATTGTGGCAAAGTCTTGTCATCTTGTGAACACAAAACAACATTTCAATTCATATGAAGATTGAAGTAAATTGAAATATCGATACATGCTTTTTTTCGTCATTCCACAAGTAATGAAACCTTGAGCTTGTACGTCTGAGTTATGTGTGTGCCTATAACTCTCTCTCTCTCTCATTCTCTCTCTCTCTCTCTCTCTCTCTGTGTATATATTGTGGCCTTTATTCTTTAGATTTGAAGATGACACCTTTTTTTTTGTTGCAGTGTAACTGACTGGAAGTTTGGTGCTGAACAATTTGCTCGGATGCTTCCAGATAAAGTGGTTGTTCATTGTAAGTGATGCTATTCTTTCTGGTTGTTTTCCTTGTTAATGTGAAGAGCTTTCTAAATAATGATATGAACATAACTTTATGCTATTTGTCATTTTTTTCTTTCTTTTGCAGTTTGCACATCTTTATTGTGCCCCTGTATTGCATCATCTCATGCTTACATATTTCTAAAAACCATCACTTTTTAATGTACTACTTTCACATGATTGATGCATGTAAGAAGAGTTCCATGTACTTTTCATTTTTTTTCCTCCTCTTGATGTCCGATGGATGCTTACAAGATGTATTTGGAAGGATCTGAATATTACAAGTTTACAACACATGCTGAAACGGAAATTTTGGCATAACGTATGTACTGAAAGATAATAGCAATTCATGAAAATAGAATATTAAAAGCTATGTCACATATACAGGATTTGGGTGCAGCAAGTACGTAAGTTGCATGTGTGTGAGTGTATATATATATTAATGTCACAAAAAGCACATTTTTCCCAAAAAGAAATACACACACACAAAAAACACAATAAATTAAATTGCTGTTTAAAACTTAAAAAAACAAGTTTTTTCACTTTTTTCATTTTTTTAATACCAAACAGTTTTTTTTTTCATTTTCTGTTTTTTTTTGTTGCAAATCAAATCTACTTATCTTTTGATGTTTGTGTTATTAATTTCTCATTTATTTTATTTTCCCCTCATTTTTAGTTTTTTTTTAAATTTTTATTTTAATGCCAAATCTACTCACTCTATATTCATGTACGTATCACAATATTATGAGAAAATCGAGTAAAATGAAACAGTCGGGAAAAAGTTTCGAGATTCTGAACATCTCACCAACACAAAAATCTCACTATTTTATCACAATTTTTCCTGAGAGTTTAGTATTTTTTTCATTTTAAATGTTTTTATGATTTTTTTTAATTGTCAAGATTTTTCCAAGATTTTTTCGATAAGAACAACTTTTCCAAAAAAAATACCCGAGAAAAACCTCGCTGATATTTTCCCAAGAAAAGTATTTGTGACAATGTACCGTGTAGTACATATGTATGTATATATAATGTATGTATAACAATAAGATTAAAAGTTAATAAACTATCATTCTATCAATGTTTTGATGAAAACGATGAAATCTGTTACACACCATATATAAGACAGGTTATATATAAATTATGAAACAGATTTTAATGTGTGTGTGTGTATATATATAAGATTAAAAATTAACAAGCTATTATTTTATCAATGCTTTGGTGGAAATAAAGCAATTTGTTACACAATATACATAAGACAGGTTATATATTGCATATAAAAGCGGAAACTGGCAGCAATGGATTACACAGTCGTGCAGGCACACTGAGGCATAGTGCAGGAAAAAAAGTTCAGGAAACAGAAAAGCAGATTTCAAAGATAGTTGTAGTAAAAAATGCAGAGAAGAAGAATTCAAGGGGGAGGACTGCAGGAAGAAAGAATGGAGATTGATGCAATAGATTGGCTTGCTGGAAAAAAAAATGCAAAAAAGGAAATGTAAGATCCATGTGGTAGATTGGCACTGGCTGCGAAAAGCAATTGCAGAAAGAGGAAAATTAATGTGGAGGATTTACACTGGCTAAAAGGAACACAAAGAGAGAGGCATGCGTTCCAATGTCAGAGAAGACAAGAACTAGTCCTGGTCTGTGCTCCAATGAGAGAGAGAGAGAGAGAGAGAGAGAGAGAGAGAGATTAATGACACAGGCTGAAAAAAAATGCAGAAAAAGGGAGACTAATGTTGATGATTAACATTGGCTAAAACAAAAACTAAAGAGGGGTCTTCACTCCAAGGTCTGAGAAAAAAGAATGCAGAGTGTAGACCTGGTCCATTCTCCAAAGAGAGAAAGAGGGAGCAGCAATTGATCAGTCACCAGTGGTGGTGGGGTGGGAAAACTGAACCTTACTGCTACTGGTAGGAAGAATGAACAGAGAGAGAGAGAGAGAGAGAGAGAGGGAAGGGGAACAAAGAGTAGTCACCGGGCTTTGGTTCCTAACTGCCAGAAACACTGGTTACTTCTCCCAAAGGGAAAGGAGCTGAGAGAGAGAAAGAGAGAGTAATGCGGGAAGTAGAATGAGAGAGAAGAAAGAGCTGGGGCTGCGGCCTGGGAGGAGGGAGGTGTGTGTAAATCAGGCCCAAAGAAACAACCTCTTCAAGTAAATCAGTCTTGAAGCTTTCACCAACAAGTCAATCTCTCAAACCCTCAAACAAGAGGTGAAGAAGAACATAAATTAATCACACAAAGAGTTACAAGAAGTAGGCTAAAAAGCCATGCCTAAACAATAGAGAAGCTGCCCTTTATATAGAGGAGAGGGCCAAAGA
>JAANDH010000132.1:413058-434283 GCA_011799765.1 Nymphaea thermarum | reverse complement strand
AGGGCCACAGCTGGCCCTCAACCATAGAGAGCGAAGGAGAGAGCCAGCAGTCCTTCGATGGAGGGGATAAAGATAGAAAAAGAAAGACAGAGAGAGGGGACGATAGTTGCCGGCCGGCTGTTCCCAGTCGCTGCCCCTCAATCAGGAGAGAAAGATACCTACATGGTGCTGGCGCAAGAGACTGGGGCGTGAGACGAAGTAACACCAGAGGCGCAGCAGATGTTGAGAGGAAGACAACGGCACAACAAAGGCGTGAAGAGGGAGAGTCTTGCAAGCGGTGAAGAGGGAGAATGCTGTGAAGCTGAAATCTAAAACCGGTGGGAGGAAGAGGAGGGGAGGGAGGGAGAAGGGAATGGGAGCGCCCGCCGATGGGAAAGAGAAGGGGCGGCGACTGTTCGGTTTCACTAAAAACCAGAGAGACAGACAGACAGAGCGAGCGAGAGAGAAATCGAGAGAGAGCAGAGAGACTACCTTGCGATGGTGGTTCGATGGTGGTTCCTGGAGATTCGGTGGTGGTTCTTTTCACGGCCGGAATGTGGTGGTGGACCTCAACAGCTGCAGCGATGATAGGCGTAGAGGCGTCTGGTGCGTGAGATCGCGCAGGGAAGAGGCAACGCGAGAGGACGAAGAGGCGGCAGGGAAGAGACAACGCCAGAGGGCAACGAGTTTGGGCAACGGTTCGAAAATAAATTCCGGAAACATTATTTCACCCCTCCGGTGGAATTCCGGTCAAAAAAAAATTCTCTGTTTGATAGGTGAGAATTTTTTTACAAATTTAAAAAATTATTCTTGGGCTACAAGAAAATTCGTGTGTATCAAACGCCCCTCAAAGAAATCTATCAGATAGAAACACAGATATACACGAAAAAGCGAAACACATTGGCGGTAGTATGTTCTTTCATATATCAATACTTGTATAACATACGTTTGCTATGCAATACGTAAGCTAGCATTCAGACCAGACTAAACCAGTGGCTGGTTTTTGCAATTATTTTCTGAATACTTTCAATATTTCATGTTTTCTTACTGCGGGAAAGGTAGTACGATTTTTCCCACAGCAGCTTTATCACCTGAAAACCCAGAAGACCACCGAAAAGAAAAAGATACTGCACCACTTAAAACCAAGAAAAAAGGAAAAATAAAAGTTATCCACTCGGAACTAGAATCCCAGATCAGTCTCGAATTCACGATCAGTTTAATGCAAAAAACTCAATCGCTCAAGAATTCATATTCCGTATCAAAGTTATCACAAAAGAACAAAACGGAGAGAAGTTGAACTGAGAGACGATTAAACGAGAAAATAAAATGAAGGAAACAAAACAAGAGTTGAAAAGGGTGAAGCATTCAAGTATCTATGACTCTATCAAACATCAAGAAGCAGTCATTTGGGGCAAACATTAACTCACCCGACTCGACGCCGGCGGCGTAGCTATGCGAAAGACAAGTAGGCAACGTCGGAGTCAGACTGGCTGGTCCCTGAATCTCTAATGAATAATGGAGCGACGCTGCAACGGGCGACCGCGCCACTGCCCACCGCGGCAGAGTAGACTCGCAGAGGGAAAGGATATGGCGCTTCCAGCTTCCCCCGTTCTGATTTGGTGAAGGGTTGGGCACCAGGCGGGCAAACAAAATGTTTCGAGAGTTTTAGATTTACTTTCGATTTCGGAGTCTCGGACTCTCAACTTTGAGTCACTTGAGCCGCTGTTCGTTGTGGGGCTTGAGCCAAGTCTGGCATGGGCATTGGACTGGGGACAATCTTGGGTGGAGCTCCTTTTCAATGGGCTGGTGTGGGCAGTCGCCCACGCCAGCCCACACGTAACTCCGCTACTAGCTTGTGCAGAGAACAGAAGCATATGACATCATAAATTTTTACATGAGAACTTGACATGGGCAAAACAGCGATCTACAAATACATTCTTCCCACAGGCAATGATCCTAGATCCTTCATTTAGCGCTTCACATGGAAAACCTCCTCGAACAACCAAATTCTGGTATGATTCTATCTAAAATCCTCAACACAAAATGGCACCCAGTCGTTCGGGGGTCCATGGGAGAGGGCAAGGACGACTCTCCAGCTGCCCGACAAGGAGATTGGGAGGAAGAAAAAGGCCACCGGTGAATAGAAGGTTGCTCTCTTATACAAGATGGAGAACAAGAGGAACGTGAAAGAAACCTATAGGAGGACCTGAGCCTGACATTTCCATCGACAGAGAGTGGGGTGCTCATTGTCCGCTGCGAACGGCTTCATCAGCACCGGCTGCTCACTGTAAGCTTCGATTGGAGGTTTATGTAATCAGAAGGGTTTTGGGTGCGGGAGAAAGGCGCTACGAACGTTATTGGAACCGGTGCACCGTTCTCAGAAAGAGTAAAGGGCAAAAAGGTGGTGGTCGCTTAAATGTTTAGTGAGTATATAAATACCTTAACTGAATTTGCACCAACGTCAAGATGGCCGAGTTGGTCTAAGGCGCCAGTTTCAGGTACTGGTCCGAAAGGGCATGGGTTCGAATCCCATTCTTGACAAATATGTATCTATTTTTTTTTTTAATTCCTTTTCGATTAATATCATAAATTTCCATTCTCTAGGAATGGGCACTTCTCCATCATATTAACTCGCATTGGGGACAACATATATATAATGACGCTTCCCGGAAAAAGACAACATCTATAAATAATTGCATTAACTAAACTCTATTACTCTACAACCCTTACCACACTTTCTCATTTCTTTTTTATTTTAGGTTGTGTTTGATAGCTTTGGATCTTAAAATAAAAGATACACAAGAACGTGTATTTTGGAAATTCAGTTTAAACAAACTTAGGTTGTCAATAGCATAAATTTTAAATTCATGCTACATGTTAAATTTAAACCATGAATTAAAGGCATATTGAAAAGGGAGGAGTGTTCAATCTAAAATCCTTCAAATCACTGCGAATCTCTGATCCATGGTAAAAGAAACACACCATTAGTTATCTTTTAGCTGTTTTGTTGAAGAGAGAGAGAGAGGAAACGAGGAATATGCCTAACCAGAGAACCATATTATCATTTATGTCTAAAAAGGCCGATTAAACCTTCAGAGAGTAGTAATTGGGAGCAGAGTCACAAAAACAAATAATAAAAAATAAATTAAAACCAACATAAACAGCCCTGAAATGGCGTCAAAATGCAAAACCGCATATAGCTAATGCGTGTCCAACTGTTTTCTGCGAAACAAATCACTCGTT
Source organism: Nymphaea thermarum (assembly GCA_011799765.1). Taxonomy (NCBI): domain Eukaryota; kingdom Viridiplantae; phylum Streptophyta; class Magnoliopsida; order Nymphaeales; family Nymphaeaceae; genus Nymphaea; species Nymphaea thermarum. Next base: position 431,061 of record JAANDH010000132.1, on the reverse strand, counting down.
GCGACACTCACCAACACCAATTCTCCAAGATGTTCGCCGTCAACCAAATCAAAATTTTCTACTAACTGTAAGTGTTAACTGTTAGCAGCTTGTTTTTCCTTCGCTTTTTGGATCTTCAGGAACTTCTAAACGATTTTCTGCTCTTCAACCAAAAAAGCCAAGTTGATCATTGCTAATTTTGGGCCAAATTGTTTTGGAGAAAAAGTAACTGTCTATTTGCAGCCGCTATGAATTACAGTTATTGTCAGATGTTGGTATAGAAACTTAAGATGCAAGTAGTAATTCGTGTGTTTTCAAATATGTGTTGCATTGTTGTGGGACAATAAACAATTTTGCAGCGTAAGGGGAAGCTAGCATATCCTATATGTCATAAGGACGCAAATTTTTATCGATTGAAAAATAACAATGATCATTAAAAATTTTTGTTTGCATACCATATATATAGATTGAATCTTCGTTTCTTTGATGGAACTGAAGAAATGAGAAGCACTCCTCTACTGCTTTATGGAATTGATGCACGGGAAGAAGTATACTATGGATAATTGCCATTACAAAAAAAAACATATTTTTCACTCTCTATTTAATTATTTTACTACTTAACTACATGTAAATACATTTTACATTCTACTGTTAAAAAGAAACATTCTCTACTACAAAAAGAAACCATGCATATGTGCATGAGGGATGTGGTGAAGAAGTGGGATCAACTGGGGAAGAGGAGGAAAGAAGGGTCTCTCACTAATTTCCTTCCTCTAAACGTGACCCTGAGCAGCTTGCTCTGGCACCACTCTAGATGGTCGCTGCGCACTCTCGACATTCTCAACACTCTGCCCACCAGCTTCATATCCACCAGGGAGAAGAAGAGAGACTCATCCATCCAACCCCCTTGCTGTTGCTTCTGCAACCTCTTCACCAGACAGTTCCCTGTCCTCTGCAAATCCTTCAGCCTCTTCTCCTTCTGATTAATTTCAACCAACAAAACCAAAATCATCAATATTCATATTTGCAACTACAATTTATGTCACATGGTACGGTACATACCATCCATCATGAGAATTATTTAGGTCATGAACGCAAATAAAATCAGAGGTAGAAATTAAATTGCAAAGAAGCTTCAAAAGAGACAAGAATATCATTCATGCCAACTTATTTGTTTGATTATTACGAATTATTCTTATCAAAAGTTTGATATATGAATGTCAGATAGATATGTGTTTGACTGCAACCAGATGGGGGGTCAAAGACTGACCTTGTGAAAACTGGCCTGAATGTTTGCAAAGAGCTCTGCGTCCGTCGGGTCCTGCAGCTCTGTCTGGGAGCCGATGAGGCCCTTAAGTATGGTACCGGCTTCGTCCCTGTCCCTTCTCACAAAATCCCAAAATGTTCTCAAGCATTCTTCCATTATCTCCACCAGATCGTCCACAGACGTATCTTCCTCTCCTTCGTCAAGCTTGCTAGACTTCTCCTCTGCAAGCGTAAGGGGAAAAAACAATCACCGGAGCGTTTCCGGAAGAATGCTTGAAAAAATAAGCATTGCTCATGATTCCCAATTTTATATTTTAGCATGAAAATAACGTTAGGATTTTACTTAATAAACAAAGTTCTGAACGAATATTAGGCCCTAAACATGAATTGGAAAATAGCTCGACCCTCTACAAAGAGATGCAAAATAAGACTGAATCTAAAGAAAAGTAAGGTCATTGTTTAATTAAATTAGCTACATAAGAGATACATCCTAAACCATGAGATGAATAATGGTGAAACCCTGATTTAATTGTCAGGAAGAGCTATTTAGAGCGTAAAGATGCCTGGTGAACCATTTAGAAGGCAGCAGCAAAAAAAAAAAAAATACAATAAAATAAAGCGGTTGGTTTTAGTTGCATGGAGTTGTCTGCTGCAATTTATGTCACATGGTACGGTACATATATATATACATATCTTCATTGAATTTATTATAATTATTTTTTTATAAGCTCAAAAGTACAAATATGTTTTATAGGAACGGTTTGGTGAAGAGTAATTTTCTGATCACATTATTCTAACATATATCATGTGAGGTTTACTACTAAACATACTTTATGTTCAATGTTCACCTACCCTCATCTGATTCCATCTTTTCACAATTACCATTTTCTTAAAAAAAAAAAAAGTTTCCCCACGACACGATCAAACAAACAAGTTCTTAAAATCTTAAGTAAAAACAAAGAGACGGATGATCTTCACCCAGCTCTGGGACAAAGGTGGTTTTGGTGCCAAAAGTGTACTCACCTTTTATCAAGGGCACCAGGAGAAGGCTCCTCTGGACGCACCGGTTCTTGACGTAGTTGTCCACTCTCGGGCCCTTGAACTTCTCGTCCTCCATGAACCTTGTGAGAAGGACCAGGAACGTCTGGAATTCGTCGGCGGCCCGCCTGAAGTTGCCCCGGCAGTCCGGGTCGGCGTCCAGCATGTCCCGGAACCGTGTGTACTGCCAGTGCAGGTACTCCCACGAGAGGCACAGCTGGCCCACGTACACCGTCTCCAGGTCGACCCGCAGCTCCCTCATGAACTCGGGCGACGGCTGCATTTCGGATTTCTTGGCTCGACTTCGCCGGAAATTCTGTGACAAGACGGAAGTCAATGCCGGAATTGCAGCTCTGAGGGCCGAGCTGGACTGGATAGGGTCTGCCAACTTCAGGAAACCTACAAATGTTACAAACATGCCATTAATTCCCTGAATTGCATAATCAAAACAAACACCTCTCAAAAGTATTCTCCTGCCACATTTTCGAGAGACAGAGAGAGATTCACCAATGGAGGACGTCTTTTGGTGGTTGAGGATATCAAATTTGCGCATTCTGTCTGTGTAACTCTTACGGAACCTCTGCATCTCCTCCAAAGGATCCTCCTTGACCGCTGCCATCAGCTTGCTGTTGTTGATGTTCCACGGTTTGAGATCATCCATCGCCTTCGGCCACTCAGACTCCTCGAGTATGGTGGGCAGCTCCCTCCCCCTCGCCCTCCTCATCTCCATTTTCAGTTTCTCCACCATCTTCTGGTGCTCCAGCAGCGCCTCGAGTTCGTCCTCCTCCTCATCCTCATAGTCCCGTCTTTCCTCCCAGCGCTCTGATATCGATTCCGCAGAGTTTTGGAGGTTGTTGTCATCGTTTTCCCCAACGGAAACTGAAGTCCCGGGGTGCACGTCTTGGGGTTCAGTCAGCGGATCAGGAGTTGTGTCGTTGGTGTCTTCAGATTTCAGCAAATCATGGATGATGGGATCATTTTGATCCGAAGTCGACTCCAGTGGGCCCTCCGAAACATGGTTTACAGTATCTTCCACCTGCCCCACAATGTTGAGATGGCTTTCGTCTTCAGGGTTCACTTCATTTGAAGAAAAGGTGTGGTCAGGACGATCTTTCTGAAGTAATTGAGGACTCTGTCCTTGGTTTTCAGGTGAACTCTGATCATGGGCGCCCTGGTATTGCAATGAATCATAGGAATTAGGACAAGCATAATGGGCATCTTTAGTAAGTGTGTCGTGATTCCGGATTTGACCTTCAGAGATTTGCTTTTTCGGAAAGTCAAATTCATGAATGGTGCTGGAGATGGGTGGATCATCATCAACAACAAGATCAGGGATACCCTGATAAGATTGCAAAATTAAACCGCATCCTTCTTTTGCGTGGAGAACGTCAACATGCTCCGCTTCTAAATCAGATGTATCTAGAATCATACTGCCAATGGATATTTCATCATCACCATCTTCTTCTTCTGATTGAGTCGTTGATGAAGGCAGGGAAGGAGCATGAACAGACAATAACTCAAGTCTTTCGTAGGCCTCATCCTTCTCCCCCAGGAACTCATAGCTAAACTCGAGCCCTTTTTCATCAGAATTTTCGAAGTCCGGCGACTTGGATTCTTCACGAAGATCTTGGGCAAGTGATAAATAATCAGAAATTGGTCTAGGCTTTACCCAGATGAAATCTTTCTCAGTTAAGAAGTCATCTTCCTCGAAGCTGCTATCTGATGTATCCCCGTCACTAAACATGTCACGGTTTGAGCCCACAGAAGAGGAAAAGTCTGTCGGTGAATCCCAATTTCCTCCCACGTTAATGTCCAAGTACGCCGTGGGGCTTCCAAAGGGTCTGACTTTCAGAAACCTACCACTGAAAGAGCTCTGCCATTTCTCCTTGTTGCTGCTAAAAGCTTCATCGATGCCACCCTTCCCTCTGAAAGCCTTCATTTCGGCGTTCAGTGGAGAATCGTTCTCTGAGTCTGTCTGGTCGTCAAAACTGAAGTCAATCACCTCCGGCTCCACGGCCGCATGCCGGAAGCCCTCAACCGGCAGTAATGCGTCGTCTTCCTGAAAATCCTCGTGGCCTGCATTCTTATTATCTCCAGCTCTTTCATCAAGCGACTCTCCTGCTTTCTTCTTATCTCTTCCTTTCTTGTCACATATTTCTTCACAAGGGCCAACCTTTTCTAAGCATCCTCCATCTTGATCAATCCTATTGGAGAACGGCAGCAACAAAGTTCACAAAAACACCAAAATCATCTTTCGCCAACCAAAAAACAAAAAGATGGCAAATCAATTTAAAAATTAGATCGTATTTGTTTACCTCTTGAAACAATAACCCTTGAAGACGCTGATTAGACCAAAGTAGGTGGTACAGAGCAGAAACCATGATGAAGCTAAGAGATTCAATATCGCACAAACCTCTGCTCGAAGCACATCCCTTATCAGAAATACTTTGGCTGTAAAACCTTCCGCCATAGTTTCAACCTTGGACGAGAGGATTGAAAATCCTCAGTAGTTTTCTTTTCACATATATATGATTGGGAGATACCAATATGGCTTCCTATCAGCACTACCCCATGAAACACGCGAAAACAAGATGAATAATGACTCCCCACCTGCAAAAAAAGAATATGACAAGAGACTAAAACTAAGATTGATTGAAGCAGGTGAACATTTGCTTTGTAGGGATGATTACTCCCGTCTGCATGTGATGCAATGACAGGACACCACAACTTGATTCCTACACCTATGATCAGATTTGGTAGCACTTTCATCATCATTCGTTCACTCGCGGAAACTTGGGGATTTTTTACATGGTATTTAAGAAGGATTTCGAATAGAAAAAGCAATATCTTTTTTTTTTGGGTGCATTAGTCTTTCGCGTGAATTGAATACTAAGCAAAAGGGATTAGTTTCTTTTCTTTCTGAATTAAGTTTTCTCAACTCTCTGCAGGGCATGTGGCACCATGTACCTTTCCGCGAGTTTTACTTTTGACCTGGTAATTTTTTTTTTTTTTGCGGATCAAAACAAATTGAGTAGAATTACGGGGCATGAACGCAAAGGCCGCGGGATGATTGACCGGATTTTTCTCGGTTTGCACCATCGGATCTTGGCCTTCAACTTCAAGCCTTCCTTGTCCCTTTTAAATTATCCTAAATTCAAGTCTTTAACAAGATTTTGGAGCCATCCAAACGGGGGACCGGCCGGCGAATGGGTCGGCGATGGCGGTGGCTTTTTCAAGGAAGTAGGCATCGTGTGTGGGCTAGACGCCGGCACCGCCGGACAAATGCACGTCTGACTGAGTCGGGCCCTTGGAATAAATGCAAGCATCCGGCCGGGCAGCCATGACAGCACCTGTCACGTTGCACTTTGTCTTTTTGGTGCCAAGTCCACTAAAAAGTCGGTTTTGAGCTTGACGACTTAAGCCCCGGCCATAAAGAATTAGTGGTACCTGTGAATTGCACAGATATCACGACTAGTTAAATTCTGTTCCCATTAGTGGTGTCAAAATCGGCCAAGAATTAGATCACTCAAACGGAACCAAAAATCTTTTTGACTTGTTATGCGCTCCGTTCGATGTCGACACGCACCAAAATTTTTTTTTTTGATTTTCCATTACTTTTATAAAAGAATTAATTTGGTGCATCTTTTAAATGTGACCTCATATCATATGGGGTTTTTTAACCAAAGCGGGCGCTCTACTATCAGACGTTTGGTCACGAGAATAAGGTAGATCATGTTAGAGACCTCTGCAGGCTCACCATGTTAGTTGTCTACAAAGTTGGAGAAAGAAAAAAAACTAACCTGTGACTTAGCATCTCTCAGAATCCGCAACTCATGCATAAGTTTCTCTTTCAGCATCACATTTTAGCCTGATCAGATGTTCATTCAAAATCAAACAACACATATCGTGACAAGTAATTGCTTACACAACTTCAATCAAAATCTCCAAGAAGCAAAAGGAACAAAAAAAAAAAAAAAAAAACTAATTATTTTGACGAGAAGATGAAGGATTTACATGGTAACCAACATTCCAGAGAAATAAGTTTGAAAAATGAGTTTTCCATGAGAATATTGTGTTGTTCTACGGTTTGCTGCCCTCTTCTCATTTCGCTTCCTAGAGATTGTCCGAATTTCAAATCTCAACTCAAACACAAGAAAATTCTTCTAGCCTAAAGATTCTTATAGCAAAATATCTCATAAGCAGGTGCCGGGAACAAAAATACTTAGGGTACCTGGTGGAACGTCCGCCGGAGAATCGAGAAGACCGATCCGAGCAGAGCAAAACAGCCTCCAAAGGTTGCAGGAAGGGGCTGTCGAGGGTGAACCTTGGCTGTCACGAGACGCTGCAGAACTGCCCCATGTTTGGTCGCTACTTACAGGCGGCCCGGCATTAGATTGTGGAATCGAACGGCGGATGGGAGGAATAGCAAGAGGGACTCAACCTCCGGCGACGATTCAGACAGCTCCGAAAGGGGCTTTGAGAAGAGGTGAAGGAGAAAAGAAGGGTAGCAGGTTGAGAAGAAGAAGAATCGGGTGTTCGGGTGAGATGGGGAGACACGTAGCTGGGGCTTAGAGCCGGCGAATGGGACGAACGCCGACGGCGACGCAAGTTCCGGCGACGACAACTGCAGCTGCAGCGGGAAGAAGGGGGAGAGAGGAGAGAAAAAGGGCGTATTTGGGATGGGATTTGGCGGGAGGAGAGACGGAGCAACGGGAGGGGGAGGGAGCGAGAGAAGGAGAGCACTCGGGGAGAGAGACCTGCGCGGCGCGGGTGTTGTTTCCATTTTATAGAGAGCCGCTTTCCTCCTCATGCAAGCAAATTCGTTTGCCAATGGAAGCCATGAATGTAAGTATTGCAGCGTGAAGTCATCGACATGTTTGACAAAAACCTTCAGAAAGCCCCACCAATGTTGGGTAATTTTTTAATAAAATCTCAAATTAACGAGCCTACTCTTTTTTATATTTTGTTTTCACTTTTGTTTTTATATCTAGGAAACTTTTTTCTCTCCCAAGTTTTATCAGTGGGATTTCGACTTCTGAGTCTATTCAGTCAGATTTTGTAAAAGCAGAGTGAGTTGGATTTGATTTGCAAATTACATCATTGAGTTTAGGCAGGTGGATTTTCCATAGGGCGTGTGTTCATGGAGCTCATTTTTTGTATCGAAATTCAAGTGAACTTGCGTTCAGCTATATGAGATAACTCAACAGGATTAGAGTTATGATTAATTGAAAATTTGTTAATCATATATCTAGTGCTTTAGAAAAAAAAACAATTAGCCAAGTAAATTGATTATGTTAAAAAGACTAGTGTGGCATGAATTGGAAGCATTTTTTATATCTTCATTCTGTGCATGCGCTCGCGCGGTTCAATTTGGTGAAGGGATCCATCTTAATTGCAAACTCTCTTCAACTTAGACTTATTTAATTAATCCCCATTGCGGGCTCTTATAATAATGCAACATATGAGCAAAGTTTATGACCTCAGAGAGTGGACATTATTTCCTTTTTTTTTTGTTGCTTTAAGAAATGTGAACGGTGGGCAAGTCAAGGCTACCCTGATCCGCGTGGGTTGATAAAATCTTTTGTCTAACATTCATTCAAACCCGTTGTAAATAACCTTCTACTTATTGAAGCTATAGTTTGTATAACATATGTATCTATTAATAAACAACAAGTTCTTGTTTTCTTGTACACCATTAAATTTCATTATTTCAGATTACACACCCTCATTGCATCGCAAGAAGCAAATATTTATACAAAAAAGCACCAACTGTATGGCCCATTGAAAGTGGTCTAGAAGCGACATGTCATAAAATTTTAGTTTGATATTATTCAACAACTTATTTGCTTGCTAAGCCGTTGAATTACCAAGTCCCAACCTAATAACATTGCGGGGCCAAACTATATTTTTGAAAATAGTTACATGAATTTAAATTGAATTTTTATAAACTTTTTGGAGACCCAAATTAAAATTTAAACAGAGGGGAGGTGCCAAGACAGGACCCTGGCTAGGTCCCCTTGGCCTGGTTTCTGATCGCTCGTTTACAATCGGGTTTTTCCTTGTCTTGACTCGACCGACCCGACCCGACCCGATGTCTCGCCAGCGAGTGGTCAAACTCCCACCAGACTTTTCTGGCGTTGTCACCTCAGAGAGTTCTCGAAGCGTTAAATATTGGAATTTTTTTTCTCTGAAATGAATTTTAATTTGTTTTTTCCAATTAGGAAAAATTTTGCGTGTTGCCAAAATGACAACTGCAAGGATCTGGATTCTGCGGCCAAAAAGTACGGGCAACTATTTTTCCGGTTAGTCGGAAAGGTCCAAGAGGACCCGAGGCCCGTGAACGGATGCGTTTTACTATCTTACCCTTCATGAAAATGCAAAAGAAACATTTATTAAAAAGATACTCCGCAAAGTATTTTAGTTGTTTTAAATTTTTTACTAAGGAGATTTTGTTTCTAATTAGTAACAGCCTATTCTTAATTTCATTTCTATAGGTGGTACTCTTGAAGCGAAACAGTGACGCACCGGATATATAGCAGGTCCACTCAAGTTCAAAAAAAGAAAAATAATAGAGCTTCGAAAATTCTTTGGATGACTTTCACGTAAACTAGCTTCTTAAAATTGTGTGATTTAGGTGAAGTCTTGAATCAGATCTTCTAATCTTGGATCCAAGTAATTCAACAACTTTTTAATTTTCAAACTTTTGATCCAGCTCGTTCTCTAGCAGATTTCACGCATAGTTATTTAAATACTTGGAAACCGGATGACAGTTTACTAAGGACTTGAACATAAAGCCTGATATGATATGTGTTAGTAAGTCGAGTACTAAATTTTTTATTCAGACCAGATTAATTTGGATCTGACCTAATCCAAATTTATAGCCTGAACGCTTGATCTAAATTACAAACAAAAAAATAATCTAAACATGCAAAACCAATTCACAGTCAGGGCCACTCATTCAATTCAAATTGGTCGGTTCAAGCATATTCGCGCTTATTATGAAAACATTGGCATACCTGGTTATTCCCTTTGTTTCCTTTAAAAGTGCATCTTCATAAAATTTTCATGAATCTTAAATCTCAGTTCTTGCCTTAAGTGATCCTTATAATTCTCCTTGCTTAACCTCTTAATTCCTATTGAATGCACATTTGAAGACATTTTTCCTTAAATTTGAGAACCATTTGGCTCTTGCATTGGACCCAATTTCGATGGATATGCTTAGTCTTTAATTTTGACAAAACAAGATGATAATAATTATGATTTTGTATTTGATGCATAGTCTTCGACTTGGCGAAACAAGTTGATAGCGATATGCCACCAAAAATTGATGTCACAGTTTTCCCAATCTTTTTTTATTGAACATGGATCAGAAATTTAAGTGCCCATTAAATCTGGCTTCATTCCCCAGTGTTTGTTTTAGATCTATGTTCTATTTAGGAAAACTCTGTTCTGTTAAAAGGAGTCTGCCTTTCTATTGATCAACATTAACCCAGTTTGAAATGCATGTGCATTATTATTTTTTTATCTTACTTGATCCAAAGATAAAACTCTTGGCTTTTCGCCCTTAATTTGAAATCACCATTAGTTTTCAGCAGGCAAAACCAAACACAATTTGTTTTTCAAACTTTGCATGTTTTCAAACTCAGTGAATTGCAGACCAGAGAAGAAGAGAATAAATCAAGAGGAGAATGGAAAGAAACGGCTCTACCAACGTAAGTCGGACACAGACCTTCCACCTGCAACCAACCTCTGATATGATGTGTGATAAAAAAAAGAAAAGATGCATATAATTATTTTACTACTGAACTGCGTTATACATTCTGCTGCTAAAAAGGAATAATGGTGAGGAAGTGGGGATCAACAGGGGAAGAGGAGGAAAGAAGGGTCTCTCACTAGCTTCCTCCCCCTGAAGGAGACCTGGAGCAGCTTCCTCTGGCACCACTCCAGATGGTCGCTGCTCACTCTCGACATCCTCAACACTCTGCCCACCAGCTTCACGTCCACCAGAGAGAAGAAGAGAGACTCGTCCATCCAACCCCCTTGCTGTTGTTGCTTCTGCAACCTCTTCACCAGACAGTTCCCCGTCCTCTGCAAATCCTTCAGCCTCTTCTCCTTCTGATTAGTTTCAACCAAAATCATCAATAATATTCACATCCCCTTGTTTTTCAATATATATATATATATATATATATATATATATATATATATATATATATATATATATATATATATATATATATATATATATATATATATAAACTCAATATGTGGTTGAATCATGGGGAAATTTGATGGGGGTGGAAGAGGAAGACTGACCTTCTGAAGGGTGATTTGAATGTTTGCGAAGAGCTCAGCGTCAGCCGGGTCCTGGAGCTCGGTCTGGGACCCGATGAGGCCCTTAAGGATGGTACCAACTTCATCCCTGTCCTTTTTCACAAAATCCCAAAATGTCCTCAAGCATTCCTCCATTATGTCCACCAAATCGTCCACGGACGTCTCTTCCTCTCCTTCTTCTTCAACCTTGCTTGCCTTCTCTTCTGCAAATAGAAGAAGCGCAACAAAATAATGCTTCAAAATTAAGGAATACTATCGTCATGCAAATGCTCTGCCTTATTCCCAAGTTTATATTTTTTGCTTCATAAACGAAATTTAAGAGAAGAAAAATATGGTCGGTATCTAATTAAATTAGCTACATAAAAGGACAGACAAAGGAATTATAACTACTAAAACATGAGGCCAGCAATGGCGAGAGCCCGATTTAATGGTCAGGAAGAACTATTTATAACGTCAAGCGGTTGGCCTTCCTAACATGGAGTTGGCCTTAGTTAAATCTATGTCACATAGTTCGGTATATATGTATATATATATAACTTAGTTTTACTATTTTCTATTAGCCCAAAAAGTACAAATATGTTTTATAACGTTGTTTGGTGGAGAACAATTTTATAATCACATTATACTAACATATATCAAGGCCTTTTGGTGATCTTAAGATTAAAAATGAAATTGATGGCCCCTAGGAAAAAAAGTCAAAAAAGTAAATAGCGCGTTGATTCATTCCAAATATTTTTTTTTTTTGAATCCACCCATATTTTTCCATTGGACATTGTGTCAAAAGAAATAGTTAACATATATAATCTATATAACAAATATAACAAGAACCAAAACTTAATAGATCGTTGGTATTGTTCAACACCTTTTTCTTTCTCAAGGTATTAGAGTTTAAAATCTATAAATTATCGTCAAAATTTATTGTTTGATCAACAAAAGTAGCAATTTAATAATTGTGTGAAACAAATATAAAAAAGGGAATTCAATTTTTAGCCCACGATCAAGCAAACAAACAACTCCTAAAAATATTAAAGAAGAACAGAAAGACGGATGATGTTCACCCGGAGAACGAGGTTTTGGTGCCAAAAGTGCACTGACCTTTTATCAGGGGCACCTGGAGAAGGCTCCGCTGGACGCACCGGTTCTTGACGTAGTTGTCCACTCTCGGCCCCTTGAACTTCTCGTCCTCTATGAACCTGGTGAGGAGCACCAGGAACGTCTGGAATTCGTCGGCGGCACGCCTGAAGTTGCCCCGGTAGTCCGGGTCGCCGTCCAGCATGTCCCGGAACCTTGTGTACTGCCAGTGCAGGTACTCCCACGAGAGGCACACCTGGGCCACGTACACCGTCTCCAGGTCGACCCGCAGCTCCCTCATGAACTCCGCCGATGGCTGGCTTTCAGGTTTCGGGGCGCGATTTCGCCGGAAATTCTGCGACACGACGGAAGTCAGTGCCGGAATTGCAGCCCTGAGGCCCGAGCAGGATTGGAAGGGGTCTGTCAGCTTGAGGAAACCTGTAAACGTTACAAACATGCCATTAAATCCCCTAGCATAATCAAAGCAAACATCTCCCCAAAAGCAAAAAGTATTCTGTTGCCACATCTTCGAGAGAGACGGAGAGAGAGATTCACCAATGGAGGACGTCTTCTGGTGGTTGAGGATATCAAGTTTGCGCATTTTGTCACTATAGCTCCTATAGAGCTTCTGTATCTCCTCCATGGGGTCCTCCTTGGCCGCTGCCATCAGCTTGCTGTTGTCCATCTTCCACTGCTTGAGATCATCCATCACCCTCGGCCACTCCGACTCCTCGAGTATGGTGGGCAGCCCCCATCCCCTTGCCCGCCTCATCTCCATCTTCAGTTTCTCCACCATCTTCTGGTGCTCCAGCAGCGCCTCGAGTCCGTCCTCCTCTTCATCCTCCTCCTCCTCCTCCTCGTAGTCTCGTCTTTCCTCCCAGTGCTCTGATATCGATTCCGCAGAATTCTGGAGATGGTCCTCATTGTTTTCCTCAAGAGAAATTGAATTCTGGGGGTTGGTATCTTGGGGTTCAGTCAGTGGATCAGAAGTTCTGTCGTTGGTATCTTCAGATTTCAGCAAATCATGGATGCTGGGATCATTTTGATCTGAAATCGACTCTAATGCGCCCTCGGAAACATGGTTTAGGGAATCTTCCACTTGCCCCACAATGAGATGGTTTTCGTCTTCATGGTTCACTTCATTTGAAGAACAGTTGTGTTCAAGGTGATCTCTTTGAAGTACTCGAGGACTCTGTTCTTGGTTGTCTGGTGAACTCTGATCATGGGCGCCGCGGTACTGCAATGCATCACAGGGAGTGGGACTCGCATGATGGTTATCTTTAGTAAGTGAATCGTCATTCCGGACTTGATATTCATCGATTTGCTTCTTCGGAGAGTCAGATCCACGAGCGGTGCTTTCCTCTTTAGAGCTCGGCGGAACATCCGCAACAGCATGATCAGGGCTACCTTGATTAGATTGCAAGATGAAACCACAACTTTCTTTTGCATTGACAACAACAAGAAGTTCTGCTTCTAGATCAGAAGACTCCAATATTATACTGCTAATGGATATTTCATCATCACCATCGTCTTCTTCTGATTGCCTCTCTGATGCAGACAAGGGAGGAGCATGAACAGACAACAACTCCAGCCTTTCATAGGCATCATGCTTCTCCCCCAGGAACTGATAGCTGAACTCAAGCTCTTTTTCATCAGAACTTTCGCAGTCCGATGACTTAGATTCTTCACAAAGATCAAGGGCAAGTGATAAATAATCAGAAATTGGTCTAGGCTTAACACAGATGAAATCTTTCTCGGTTAAGAAGTCATCTTCCTCGAAGCTGCTCTCTGATGTATCCCCATCACTAAACATGTCACAGTTTGAGCTCACAGAAGAGGAAAAGTCCGTCGGTGAATCCCCATTTCCTCCCACGTTAATGTCCAGGGATGCCATGGGGCTTCCAAAGTCTCTGACTTTCAAAAACCTACCATTGAAAGCGCTCTGCAATTTCTCCTTGTCGATTCCACCCTTCTCCTTGAAAGCCTTCATGTCGGCGTTCAATGCAGAATCGTTCTCAGACTCTGTCTGATCGCCAAAACTGAAGTCAATCACCTCCACCTCCACGGCGGAATGCCGGAAGCCCTCAAAGGGCGGTGATGCGTCATCTCTGTGGACATCCAGGGAGCATGCATCCTTATGATCTCCAGCTCTTTCATCAAGCAACTCTTCCGCTTTCTTCTCATCTCCTCCTTTCTTGTCACGCAGTTCCTCACAAGGACCAAGTTTTTCTGAACATCCCTCATCTTGATCAATCCTATTCGAAACGGCAGCAACAGAGTTCAGGAAAGCAAAAACATCAGCCTTCACCAACCAAAAAGCAAGAAAAGATACAGAATCAATTCAGAAATTAGAATGTTTTTCTTTACCTCTTGAAACAATAGGCCTTGAGGAAACTGATTACACCAAAATAAGAGATGGAAAGCAGAAACCATGAGGAAGTCAGGAGACTCACGATCCAACAAAAATCTACTAGAAGCGCATGCTTTATCAGAAAGAATTGCCCTCTAAAACTTTCAGCCATAATCCCAAACTTGGTGGAGAGGCTTGAAAATCCTCAGCAATTTTCAGTTCCACATATATAAGGTTGAGAGAGACCAACTAATGGACTCCTATCAGTACTACCCCATGAAACGAGCGAAAACAAGAACAATAATGACTCCCCCCTGCAAAAGGATGACAAGAGACTGAAACTAAATTGGATTGAAAGAGATGAAGGCTTGCTTTGTAGGGATGATTTCCCCTGTCTGCATGTGATGCAATGACAGGATACCACAGGTCGATTCTTGTACGGATGATCAGATTTGGCATCACTTCACCATCAATCGTCTCATTGGGAGACTTGTGGGGGTTTAGACTTTAGACATTGCATTTGACAAGGATTTCGAACAGAAAAAAAGAATAGTTATTTTGTGGGTGAACTCGTCTTTAGTGTGGATTCAATACTAAGCAAAGGGGATTAGTTTCTTTTCTTTCTGAATTAGTTTTTCTGAACTCTCTGCGGAGCTGACAGTTTGCGTTTAGCATGTACTTTTCCGGTATGTTATTTTTTACTTGGTAATTTCCCTTTTTCTTTATTTAAAATTGAGTCGAATTACGAGTCACCAACGCAAAGGCCGTGGGATGATTGACCGGATCTTTTCTCGGTTTCCACCGCGGGATCTTGCCCTTTATAAGTTTTCAATGACCCTAACACCCTTTCTCATATATATATATATATATATATATATATATATATATATATATATATATATATATATATATATATATATATATATATATATATATATATATATATATATATATATATATATATATATATATATATATAAAAAGAGAGAGAAGGATTACCAATCGAATATGGGTAAGCACTGGTTCTTTTTTTCATAATTTTTAGAGCATAAAGCTAAATCAGTTCGTTATTGTGCACATTTTTACAAGATCATGGCAGCCATTAACGGGTTTCCCTCTGCGTCCTTGATGACTGCAGAAGCCGTTTAAGTTCATTGGTAGTTTAGCATCAAAACAAGATTTTCTACCAAATGTAAGTTTTAACATGATTCCGGAGTCATCCAAACAAGTTCCTAAAAGTTTTCGTAATTGAGGCGGTGATCATGGGGAATGATGGGGACATCCAAGTTAGGATGGGCAGTGCTCATCTATGTGCATCAACATGAAGGAATTGGACGGCTGAGATTCATCAGTACGAGCCTGGGAGCGATCTTGGCCGCCTAAATACAATTGATTGGACGGCTGAGATAGATTCGGAAATCATATAGGACAAGTATGGCCCCTGCAGAATTTGGTCACGGTCGCACGATTCCGGCAGGGCATGGGGCCCGGCCGGCGAATGGGTAGGCAGTGTGTGGGCTAGCGTCCGGCACCACCGGACAAATGGACGTCTGACTGAGTCAGGCCCTTGGAATAAAGGCAAGCAACCGGCCAGCCAGACACGACTATGCCCGTCATGGTTTCACTTTGTCTTTTTGGTGCCAATTCCACTAAAGGGAGGCTTTGAGCTTGGCTACTTAAATCCCGGAGTCTTATTAAGTCTCAAAGACTTGCACAAGTCTTATTAGTTCTGTTGTGGACATGCACCAAATTTCCTTTTGATTCTAGAAAAGAGTATCTATAAACTCCCAACACATGCATACATACATCTAGAATATTTTAGTCATGCAATATGCATCTATCTGTCTGAGTGTAGTCACTTTCCTCCTCATCTAAGCAAATTCGTTTACCAATGGAAGTCATGAATGTAACTACTGTTTGCTTTACTTTGACAAAATCTTTACAAAGCCCTCACTTACTTAGTCAAATCTGGTGAAATGAGGTTTTACTTGGACCTAGATTTGATATGCAGCTACATATTTGGCTATGAGTTTGAATAATGTATCTTGTTGGAATTCGATAAAGGTCTGACTTGATTATAGATAACTAACATCAGAATTTTTCGATGGATGGACCAGAATCGAGACTTACATATGGGAGTTTGAATCTGAGCCGCTCTGTGACTTAAATTATACAGAAACCAATTAAGTTGAATTGAGTAAAGGCTCAATCTGACCTGCATAACAATCTACGCCTCCATTCTGTGTATGAGCTCAGAGAGTGGACAAAGTTTATGGGCCATGTTTGAAAAATGTGAATGTTGAGCAAGTCATCGACCTATTTGTCGGCCTATGATCCATATATTTCACGTTCATCGGCCTGCTGGGTCAAGATGCTCTTGGGGATGTCAAGTCTATATTGTATCAAAATTATTGAATGCAGATTCATTAGTTACTTGATATCTTGTCGGTAGATAAAACTTTTCTTCTTTAACTCTAAGGTAGAGTTTGGATGACATCTTAAAAGTTGGTTTTTAAAAATCAGGTTGTTTCATTAAGTGTTTTATAAATCTGTCTTAAAAATTGGGTCAGTTTATAAAATACTTTTTAAGGTGTTTCATGAATCTGTCTTAATCTTTGAATCGTATTAATGAAACAATTACATATCGTTCTTTTTGCCGAATGAACTCTAAAAGACTCATTCAGATCCTTTTTGAACAAGCTTCTACTGGTAGAAGCTAAACTTGCGTGTGCATGCGCCTAAGGATTGAATTACCGTGAAAACATGGGAGATTGTTCTTTTATTTTCTTTTTCGAGTCTTTCATTTGTTCTTCATAGTTTACGTCCCATTTGAGTTGGGTAACGTGACTTTGAGGTAAGAAAAGCAACAAGCACAAAGAGGTAAATTTTTAGTTTACCAAATAATTCTAACAGATCTCGGAACCGAGACAAGATCCAATTAAATATTTGGATTTGTCTTTGAACTAATTTCTGAATCCAGTTATAAGCAAGATGATCAATTAGGGTTGGATCAAATCCACGTCCGAATCTGAACTGGCGTCAAGATCACCGTCAAAACTCGTGGGTTCCATCTGAAATGATCCCCACGGCGTGGGAGAAAATATTGCATGTACCGTACGACGGCAGGACCCATCTCTTTCATTAAAAGCCATGGCCCATAAACGGTACAAGTGTTCTTCGTCTCTTTGTCTTATATGTAAGCTGATACATTGGATTTCATCACAATTTGGATCCAGAATGAGACCCAGAAATTTGATTTGTTATTTGTAACCTCGACACTATTCATAAATTGCTATAGTTTGTAAGAACCTGTTCCAGTTCCACCTTGGTTTCGAGCTCCCCGTCTAGCAAATTTAATCTCTCTTAGCATCGAAAAAGGTAAGAATGAAGACAACCAACTACTTAACAATCTATTTTGTAAGTTTTCTAAAGTTCTTCATAATTTTAAATGCAAAACTAAATTTTTGAAGTGTTTTCATAGTTTCATTAACCCTTTATTCATCACAAAAGCCAAGCATTTATAAAGAAAAGTACCAACTATATAGTCCATGAAGAAAGTGGCAAAAAAAAAGGGGCATACATGCTAAGTTTTCATTTGCGATTCAAGTATGGTTCACGGTCATCATAGAGATCAGGTACCATGAATTATGGTCGAGTTAAATACACATGGGCTTCTCTTTACATTTACACATCCTCTTGTTTTCTAGCAACGAAGTCTGGTTGAAAGGAAATTACAGTTCCACAGGACTCCATTCTTCTCCAGTTCAGCAATCACGTTCAATCTCCATTTTCTTTCTTCCCCCAATTGAGTGTGTCACGTGCAATTTAATTCCTTGATGGTATCTTTTGAGTAAGGGTGTCTATATATATATATATATATATATATATATATATATATATATATATATATATATATATATATATATATATATATATATATATATATATATATATATATATATATA